>JAKELJ010000222.1:0-47862 GCA_025594165.1 Tamias sibiricus | reverse complement strand
TGGTGCCTATTTTCCATTTCCTTCAATTTGAAGATCTGAAATATAATGATATTATCTTTAATATTTCAGTTTACTGGCTTAAACCAATAATTGTACAAAATTCTTCATTCGCTTGATGACTAGCATCTTTTGGGTGTAACGTAATAAAAACTTAATAGACACTAAAAACTATATTTAGTGGAATGCTAAATGTATATTATTGTTTTTAGCATTTTCTTTTGTTGTGGTTCTATTCATTTAGAAAGGCCCAATTCTAAACAGGGGTTGGAAGAAAAGATCTTAATTCTTAGCCAACATAAAAATGTCTAGCATAAAGCCAAACTTCTCTTTTATATAAGAAGAAATAGTTTTTAAATATCTTTAGGCTTAATGGTGTTAATTATATACAAACCAATTTGTTATTACATGCAATCTTATTCAAATTTGTTTGTTTCCATTTTGTTTTAACTTACCCTAGATTTTCACAGGCTTTTTACTTTACCTGAAGAAGAAAAAATTTTTTGAGACCCTTAGTCTATAAATCGGCACATGACATAGTAAGCTGAAATTCTCAGGATCTTGTCCGTTGTCAGTGAGAACATTATAAGAAACAAAGGTATTAGACCATTTTGGTATTAGCCAAATTATTTACACATCTAACATTCTACAATATTATCTGTTAGTTAGAGGGGCTTGATGTTTCCAATATTTAGTAGAAGCTATTTAGGCATTGCAAACTTTGTAAATAATAAGTAATCTCCTTTAATAAAAGATATGTAATTAATCATGATTTCATCTTACATTTTAACTTATTTATTAAACTCCTGAAAAGACAAGACATCAAGCTAATGTAGTTATTGATATTAAATCATCTATTTCCTGTTGAAGACCACATTATTAGATAAGCATACATATAATATATTTTAAGGTATTTCACATAAATCAGCACTTTTATGAATCATCTGAACACCTGGAAACAATTTATGAGTGTCAGTAATAGTGATGCCCTTATTACTTTGATCTGTTTACAGAGTAATTGTTTTTAGCATCGGAACTTATTTATGATTACTTGAATTAGATTAAAAATGTATTTGGATGTATATGTATTTTAAATTATGTGCTTTCATTTTTCTATGTGCTCAAATTTTTCATACTCACATACATATATTGACATAGCAACAAATACAAGATTTTTGTGCACATACAAAGAAAATAGACAAATAAAACAAGAAAAAAAATTATAATTTTGTAGGTGGGCGATCCATTAGGTTGGAATGAAGAGGTACAGAGTTTTTTCTAATGATTTTTATTTGTATTTAGAATATTAAGGTAAAGAGCCAATCAGACAGTTACATTATGATTTAAAATTGTGTATGCAACTACGAAGATGGAAATGTCAGGTTTTTGAAATGCTGACAAATTATGGGAACACTGAAAATATATGAACTTTGATTTGCCAGCCTTTGCCCATGGACTGCCAGACCAACTGCCAGCAAAAACCCTCTCTTGAAGTTGGCCTTTTGCAAATAAAGGAAGAGAGCACAAATGCTTCTATCGTGATATAAAATTAAACTGATTACGAAAAATACAATAATTTAGAAAGCCCAGACATCTAGAGAATACAAAAAGACCTGGTTAATAACTCTTGTTTTTTAAAAACATAAGAAAAGTTCTACTTTTTAGAATCATTTCCATTTTTTCTTCTAGATGCGGTAGAAGTTGGAGAGGGGCCCCTATTAACAAAGGCAGCATTGTTGGTCCAATTGTGCAGGATCACAGGCAGGAGCTACTGGCTTGGTTTTTTGTTTGTTTGTTTTTGTTTATTTCTGATGATGGGCCCTTTATTTTACTATATTTTATATGTGGTGCTGAGAATCGAACCCATTTGCATTACACATGACAGAGGGAAGTGATATACCTCTGAGCCAGAAACCCAAATGATCTGTGTTCTTTGTTTTCTACAAACAGGGCAAGTCATTTGGCACGTTACTGGCCAAAAACTCATTAATATATCTCCTTCTTAGGTGTTTTTATTTCCAGGAATTGTTCTGGACCTTACACTTGCTGTCTGGCTGCTTGCCACATTACCACGCCCTGTTACAGGAACCTAGGCTAAGCAGGGAGGTGTGTGGCTGTGAGAAAACTGAAACCACCCTGATAGGAGCCCTAAATTAGGAAGGGCTGTCTCGCAGCTAGCTGGAAGCCATAAGTTCCACCTGATACGTATGTGATGCACCTGTAGGACACCGAAAAAGTCTGAAGGTATTTAACGGAGTGAAAGCGGATCCGAGTTAGGAGAACGGAGAATTCAGTCAGCGGGCAGTCTCTCGGTCGGTCAGAAGAATCAGACGCAGGCCAGAACATAGGCAGAGCGGTTACAGAAGACGAAACCAGATAGAAGACAGAAGAGAAACCAGATAGAAAGAAGTAATGGACTGGTCAGAAGTTAGGGCCGAAGACCTCGCTGAGGAAGACAGAAGACAGTAGAACAGAAGGAAGGAAGAAACGATGGAGGAGAAGAAAGATGCTCTAATCTTGTCTCTAAGCTAAGCTCTAATCTTTCTAACTATAAACTCTAGATCTTTCTCTTACTCTAAGCTACTCTACTCTAAGCTTAAGACTCTAAGCTAAGAAGAAATATCTTTCTTTCCCTCTCTAAGCAAAATCTTTCTTTTCCCTCTCTAAGCTCTAAGAAAGTAGAAGTAAAAGTAGTAAAAGCTTAAACTCTGCCTCCAAGAGTTTTTATCACGGTTTACGGTACCAGGCAGTTTACAAAATGGTGGTCCGTCCGGGGTCTCGGCAGGCAGTGAAGGAAAAGCTAAGAAATAAGGTGAGGCAACGAAAAAGTCATAGCCTCAGACTCAGTTGTGACCAGCAAAAAGGAAGTAAGTAGTAAACTAAGAGTGCATAGCCTCTGACTCAGTTGAGGCCAGTTAAGAATTTTAAGCTGAAGCTAGAGTCAGAGTAGCCAGTCGAAAAGCCGAAGCGAGCGGCCCAAAGCCGAAGCAGGAGTAGCCCGGCCAATAAGCCATATAAAATTATAGAGAAAATGCCTTGAGCTTTTAGTATCAAAGAAAAAAAGCCATGAGTTAAAAAGAAAAATAGAGAATTAAATTAGCTTGGTTAAAAATAACATGCAGAAAAAAAAAAGCCATTGAGCTTTGGCAGAAAGCCATAAAGAAAAAATAAAGAAGAGGAAAAAAAAAAAAAAAAAAGTCAAAAGCCGCTTATTGACAGATTGTGCTTATCAGTCTCTCATAAAAAGATTTCTTTCCACTCTCTAAAGGCTCTCTCTAAGAAAGTAGAAAAGTCAAAAGTAGTAAAAGCTTAACTCTTGCCCCCGAGAGTTTTTACTCCCGGTTTACCGGTACCAGACAGCTTACAAATGGTTGGTCCAGTCCGGGGCTCGGCAGGCAGAGAAGAAAAGCTAAGAAATAAGGAGAGCAACGAAAAAGCATAGCCTCAGACTCAGTTGAGTCCAGCAATAAGAGTAGTAAACAAGAGAGCATAGCCTCTGACTCAGTTGAGGCCAGTTAAGAATTAAGCTGAAGCAGAGTAGGCCAGCGAAAAGCGAAGCGAGCCGTGCCAAAAGCCGAAAGCAGAGTAGCCCGGCCAAAAGCCCTAAAAAATATAGAGAAAAAAGCCTTGAGCTTTAGTATAAAGAAAAAAAAGCCATGAGCTTAAAAGAAATAGAGAATTAAATAGCATGGTAAAAACCCATGCAGAAAAAAAAAGCCCATTGAGCTTTGGCAAGAAAGCCATAAAGAAAATAAAGATGAGAAAAAAAAAAAAAGTCAAAGCCGCTTATGCAAGTTTGTGCTTAACTAAGTGCGTTAGCTGATCCTCAGCAGTAGGCTTCCCTTAAAAAGCGCCAGCACTCCTCAAAAAGGGCTCAAATATCCACCTTTCAAAAATAAAGGTGAAAGCTAGGTAGGGAAAAATAAATGAAATAAGAAAATAGAGAGTGCCAATAGAAAGCACCTTTTTAAACTAAAGGGAAGGAATATGAAGGAGCCCTTAATTAGGAAGGGCTGTTGCAGCTAGCTGGAAGCCATAACGTTCCACTGATACGTATGTGACGCACCTGTAGGCACCCGAAAATGCTGAAGGTATATTAACCGGTGTGAAAGCGGTCCGAGTTAGGAGAACGGAGAATTCAGTCAGCCGGGCAGTCACTCGGTCGGTCAGAAGAATCAGGACGCGGCCAGAACATAGGCAGAGCGCGTTACAGAAGAGAAACCAGACTAGAAGACAGAAGAGACATAACCTGGCAGATAGAAGAATGCTAATGAGGACTGGTCCAGAGTTAGGCCGAGACTCCTGAGGAGTCTGAGACAGAAGAAGAAGAAGGAAGAAAGAAGAGAGAAGAAAGAAGCTCTAATCTTTCTCTTAAGCTAAGCTCTAAGTTTCTATCTTTTCTTTTCTCTCTATGGACTCTAAGCTAAGAAGACAAAGAAGAAAAGCTCGCTTTAATCTTTCTCTCTAAGAAAGAAATCTTTCTTTCCCTCTCTAAGCTCTAAGAAAGTAGACAGTAAAAGTAGTAGAAGCTTAACTCTGCCTCAGAGAGGTTTTTCCTCCGGTTTTTCGGTACCAGGCAGCCTTACTCACCACCCCTAAAGATTAGGCCAATGGCTCCACATAATGGCATCCACCCATGATCCTTATTGTGTCCCTTATGAGCTTTCTGTTGCATTGGGGCCCATTGTCCTATATTAAGAACCATCCAACTTCCTCAATAAACCGAGTTTTTCGGCATTGCTTTTACCAAATAACTCCCCGGGTGTGGCGTGGTGTTCAGTCAATAAGGCGGGGGTAGAGACAGCTGGGCGGACTTTTGCTCCCGGTTATGCCTATTCTTCGCCAGGTTAAGCTACTTTAAACTCTTTTCTGCTGGCAGAAGGAGCACCCCTTTTGGCCCAAAAAAGGGGGGGTAGCTTTAGACCTTGGCCCTTATTAATTAAGTAACGCAGCAATTCCCGATCAGTCTGTTGGCGCCCAAGCGGCGGGGCTACGAAAACAAAAGATCAATTATCGGATTTTTTTTTTTTTTAAGGCCCCAGACACCCACCCCTCTCCTCCCAACCTTTAGCACGGTTATGAGACGCTAGTGTCTCTCACTGGCAAAAGTATCCTCTAGAAAATGAGGCAAACCATATATCTTTCTCTCTCTGTCATCATCCACTTTCTTTTTTCCCTCCCCCCCCCTTTTTTTTTTTCCCCCCTCTCTTTCTTCCTCTCTGTTAGCGGAATATGTGCAGGGAAGGGATCCGAGGCTCGATCTGTCGTATAAGAAAAGGCATGGGGTTTAATGGAATTACAAAGAAGAAACACGTGGAGGGGATGAGGATAAACCGCGGGAGAACGGACGGGAGCTGGAGCACGCGGCGAGCGGGAGCTGTAGTGTGAGAGCAGGGAGCAGGCGGGGCGACAGGAACCAGGGGTGGAGAGAGTGCAGGAACGAAAGGGGGCGTATTTCCAGTCTGGCGGCTGGCTTATATAGAGTAGGGGTCATAAAAACCCCTTGGAGTGTGTCCTTGTCCTATTAGGCCAGCAGAGGTCATGGGGCGGGAGGTAGTGGTAGTGGACAAGGGACTTGCTGGTCAGGTTTTGGTTCACGCTGTGGATCTCGGGTGCCGTCGTTTTTCATAAGGCACCCTGGATAAGGTGTGGCCTTCTGCCATGGGAGGCGCGGGCTCTCATGCCTAGATCCAACAATTCCCCCCTTTTTGATTTCCTTAGGAAGTGGGGACGTTCGTGTTTCGATCTGGCTGCTTCAGAGCTGATAATTGGGGCGGACGTGGGGTAGTTTTCGGGGGGTGGGGAGGAATGTAGGCAGGCAGGTCAGGCTTGAGGCCTAAAAAAATTCCCAGGAGGCAGGCACCATTAAAGTTGGATCTCTGCAGAGAGTGAATTGGATGAAGGTTCCTTGGAAGCCATCATAAATTGTTGAGAGGTGTCATAACCAGGCTTCTGCAGAGGTCACCGGGGGATTCAACCCAACTATCCTCTGGGAGAGATGTAGGAATTGTTAGGCATTTCTGAGTTTTACAGGTGGCACTTAACACTCATTATGGAAAACATCAAAGAAAAGAAGGTGTTAGAGGGATGTATTGTACGGCGCTTATTTCACCGGGCAGTGACTTACAGCAAAAAAAAACCCAATCGAGGAGGAAGTCAGGATGTAGCTGATCTCTCTAGAGATTGGCAACCTCTGTCACCGAGGTGCATGGGAAGTCATCTCTGGTTTGGAAGGTCATCTGTGGTTGTTAGCAGTTGATAAACTCCGTGAGAGGAGAGTGGTTAACGGTTTGGTTAGAAATTTGAGAAATATTGATTTTGATGCATCGTATGAGGCAAGGAACTATCATCAGGACACAAGACAAGACATATAGTTATTAGTGGGGCCCTAGGAGAGGGTCGGACACAAGGGGCCACCCCCTTCCCATTAGTTCCCATGAGGATCTCTGCTGCCCCGGAATCTTCCTTCGCCCCTAAACCTTGCACTATCTCTTTTAAGCTGGTTGTACATTTGTGGTCAAACTTTGCCTGATTGGTTTTGACACATAATAGCAGCATTCCTCACCCAGGAAAATTCAGGTACCCCCTTTTTTCTGCTGTGATGAGGTCCCAAGGATCGCTATTTTGGCGCTCAACCTCCGCTTGTGACGAGAGTTGTGGCTGGTGGGCCTGGATGGAGTAGGCGGAAAGGCTTTCAGTGTTGGGTGGCGAGCTTATCTGTGAGGTCAGAGAGCTCTTGTTTCAAAGGATTGGCCATTACAAGTGTATGTGCCAGTTCCTCCAAGCTGATGAGGCCTGTGGAGGCCAATCGCGGTGACTAAGCTAACACCCACTAAGGGCTGCCAGAGTAGCCCGATCTCTTAGAGCAATCCCCATTGAGGACTGTAGGGAGGAAAGAAGGTCCTCAACTTTCAGCCTCTGTATATAGAGTCAAAGCCTGGGAATTAGGAACAATCTGGGTTAGCAGGGACCTGGGGGTTTTAGCCATCAATGCAACGGATACACATGGGTGGCTGCACAAAAACAGGATGAAGGGGATGCACGAGAGTCAAAATCACCCGTTTTGGTTGATAATTATTGGATGCCAGGTTGCCATTCTGGGCAAAGAGTCTTTGGTGGCGGCCTAACAAGAAGTAACGTTAAGGAAATGGAGGGGATAGTCGGAAGGTGGGAGAGAGAAGAGAGGATTGATATGTGGCATGAGGAGGTTGGAGGTGACATTTGGGCTCGAAACTGGGGACCGGGACTAAATAAATGGACTTACGTTGAAAGCGGGTCGCACAGAGAAAAAAGGTTGAAGCGTTAAAGGTGGAATAGCTTGCCTAATAAGGAGAAGATGACAAAGAGGAGAATGGTTTAGTCCCTGGTGAAGGTAGGAGAGAGTCGTTTAAGTTTTAGTAGATGGGTTTCGCAGTCTGCTGTCTCTGGTGGCACTAAGTTTCTCGAAAGCCACTGACAGCAGAAGGAGTCTTTTATTAGTTTTTGCTATAATGATTTTCCCTCGGGACCATGGATCCAATTGCGATTAGCAAACACCTTACTGCAGCAATACGACTCTGCCAGGAAAAGAGGGGTCCAGTAATCTTGAAGGTTACAGCTTAAATATTATTGTACTTCCAGGATTGGGAGTTGGGATGGCATGATTCCCCAGGGAGTTTGTTGTTCCCATAAACAGGATGGGGACCAATGATAATTTACAGCTCCAGGATGGGACATCCAACCCATACCATTGGGTGTTACGTTATTTTTAACTGCACCAATTTTTCTGTCGGGTCCTTCTTTAAAAACAAAGGATATTTTGGTAATTGTGACTTGTTCAGGAAAACATCGGTGAGTACATGGGGAATACTGCTTCAAAAGTAAGCAGAATGGAGGGACAATTCATATCAAAAGTGGCAGGAATCGATTGATTGTGAAGGCGTGTTTTTTGCCCTTCATTATCTAGTTGCCAAACATCAAAAAAAGTGAACGGCATGGAGGAGCAGAGCAATAGGGACACAGAAACTGCAGGGACAAATGGAAAGATGAGCCAGGGATAGGAATGAAATTTCGGAAAGGGGTCATTTTAGATCAGTATTAGTAGAACACGAGAGAGAAGCGGATCTTGAGGGGATCGGTGGGGGAGGGGGAGGCAGGTATACTGAAGGTAGTTGTTTGTCGTCCTTTTGTAGATCCTCAGATGGTTGAGCAGATGGTTTTAGGTCTGGAAGGAAATATGAATCCAAAGAAGGTCAAATTTACATGAAGTTTAATGAAGCTTTGCAGCCGTGGGTGTGCCACAGCAACAACCTGGGAAAGCGGCCTGTTTCCACTTTCGGGGCAAGGGAGTGTTTGCTACTTGTAGTCCCTGGGGGAGGGGAGAAAAATCATACCCAAGAAACCGGGTTTGTCAATGGGAAAGGAAGTAGTGGGTCTTTTGTGGGTCATGCAGAATGAAAACTCTTGGCACTTCCATAACTGATGTCTAATGAAGGATAAGATGGGAAAGAGAAACGATCTTTGGGTAGGGGTCCCTGTGTTGGGGAAACTACAGGTGGGAAGAGCTGGTCGCCCAAACATAACCTCAAAAAGGGGATAGTATGGAGGGCTTCTTTTGGAGGACTCTGTGGCCTAAAGAGGCGCCAAGAGGGAGTAACTTGACCCAGTCTAAGTGGGAGTTCTAGGGAGAGTTTAGTCAGGACATCCTTAAGAGTCTTATTAGTCATCCTCTACCTTCCCTGAGGACTTGGGGGTTGATATGGGGATGTGATAAATTGCCAATGGGATTAATTTTTTTTTTAAGGGAAGTTAGAATCCACTTTGGGTAACCTGGGAAACATATTCAGGCTGTTTGTCAGGACTGGATGGACGTGGGCAATCCCGAAACGGGGAAGGATTTCTGACGACTAGAATGGAGGCTAATGTGGAAGCCCTTTTATTGGAAGTAGGGAATGGCCTCCACCCATCCAGAAGAAGGTCGTCTACCCAAAACCAGGAGATATATTTGTGCCTCCCGGGCAGACTGGCTTGTTGGTGATGGTCTATCTGCCAATCAGCTCCGTGGAAGCTGGCCTACGAGCTCTTGCGTGAGAGGGAAATGTCCCTGGTTTAAAGGGGGAAAGTATATGGGTTGGTGCGCTGAAATGCAGTGCACACTGAGGTTGAGCTGATGGAGAGAAACTGTGTGTCTTCCGGAGTCAGGCGTGAGGAAGGAGGTAGCAAATGTCTTGAGGGGCTCGAGGGTTAGGATGGCAAAAAGGGGAATGGAGTTAGGAGTAGGGATTGATTGTGTGGAAGGGGATGTAGGGGTCCTGGGTTAGTAGGTAGGACCGGAGCCAGAAGAGAAGGAGAAGATAGTGCTGCCTCCCTTGCTGCCCTGTAGGCCTTCGTGTTTCCTCTGAAACTATGGGAGAGTCTCCACTTTGGTTGTGAAGCAAACAATGGGAAATCCCTATTTGCTTGGGCTAGGGAGAGATGACTTGCAAAAAGTTTTTGACAAATTAATTTAGAATTAGTAACTGCAGAACCTTTTGTTGGTTCATGCAGCCCTCGCTCTTTCCATATTGCTGAATGTGAGAAAGCAAAAATTATGGTAGATACACATTTTGAGTCTGTGTAAAGGCGTGAGGTTTTGATCAGGCAGCTAATTTCGAAGGCACGGAGATGAACAGCTATTAAATTCAGCCCGTTGGTCTTGTGGTGGTTGCGGGGTAGGGGTTGCTGCCTCAATAACCTCTGATTAGGGAAAACGATAGCGTATCCAGCAAAAACGTTCGCCCATTCCATAAAGAAATGAGCTGCCATCTAGTGAACCTAAATTTAAGGCAAGGATCAGGAAGTGGGTCCCTCTTTAATAATGGGGAGGATGGGGGATTTAAAGCCTCCAGTTGTCTCTATACATTCATGTTCTGGTGGCTCTGAGGGAGACTGGGAGAAGGGAAGCTGGGGTGTAAAGAGGTAGCAGGGTTGGGAAGGTGATTGAGGAGATCCATGCAAAAGGAAACAAGGACGAGAAAGGAAACGGCGACAGGGTGGGGAGAGATGGAAAGGCTCTCATATAGGTTAGTAAGTCTTTTTTAAATGATGAGGAGAGGCAACTGTAACTCTGCGGCACCAATGGTAAACTTCTTTGATTTCCTGCAGCAGAAGTAGGTAAGCAGCAAGCCAAAGCCCTAAGGCAGGGGGCCCATCCACGAACGGTGGGGGTTCAAGTTGTTTATGAGAGGTCGGCAACTGTGAGCTAAGGTAGTGGCTTTTGTATATGGCCTTAGAACGCTCACGACGCCAAACCCTTGGTTTCATGGAACTTAAAAGGGTAAATGGCTGAAGAAGGTATGGGACGGTGAAGGGCTGGGGCCTGTGACCAGTGCCTGCTGCAAAATGTTTAAACTCGGCGCTGAATGTTGTCAGGAAGGAATTTTTCCTCAATGCTCTTTAAGCTTGCCTCCATATAGGGGCTTTGCGGTAAAGGGAGGAAAGAAATTAGGAATCCAGGCACGGAAATATCTGCTAGCCCTAGGAATGGTGAGAATCTCTTCTTTGTCCTTGGGGCATGGGTGCTCTTGATCGAGGGCTTTTCATGTTCCACCAGTAATGCCTTTGATTGATGGGATTAATTTGAACTCCTAAATATTACCACCTGTGTCTGGGCAAGACTGTTCCTTAGACGAGGAGGGACACGTTACCCACGAGAAGCATGAAAAATTTAAAAGGGTGTTGGTAAGAGTCTTCACGGAGCTGTGAAGAGGGAAGGGCACCCTGCAGAGGAGGAGGTCATCTACATATTGTAAGACGAGGTAGACATTAGTGGAATTCTAAAGGTGCTTTGAGGTCAGCAGCCAATCGTTCTGACCAAAGATATTGGGGGCTGTCTCGAAAACCCTGTGGGAGGACTGTTCCAGGTCAACTGTTGGGATCACCGGGTATATGGTTCTGTCCATGTGAAGGCAAAGAGGTCTTGAGATTCTGGGGCTAAGGGTACAGTGGAAGAAGGCATCTTTCAGGTCAATTACTGAGAAATGGAGTGGATAAGGAAGGCATTAGGGAAAGAAATAGTATATAAGGATTTCTGGGACCACAGAGGTGTATAGGCCTGACAGCCTCGTTGATGAGACGAAGATCTTGGGACTAGACAGAAAAGGGACCCATTTAGACTTGACTGAACTGACAATAAAGGGGTTGTTATAAGGGAGGATATGGGTGGGTCTGAGAAAGCGTTTCCGCAAAAGATCTGAGATGATGGGTTGTAAGGACCTCTGTGGGGTCACGGCTGGACAGTGGATATTGGGCTTTATTGGGGGGGGGGGGAATCGTTGGGGATCTTTAAGGGTCTAGATTTGTGGCGGGTAGTGGTCACAGGCTGCGCAAGGGAGGGGAGTCTGAGTATCCCAGGACTTTGGGGTTCTACTAAATCGGCGGGGGAGGGACAGGGTAATGAAAGGTTTCTGTGTGTCGATAGAAGGTTGGGGGTTTCCGCCTCGGTAGGGGGCCTAGAGGGGATTCTGTACATCCACTAGGGGCAATAGAGGTTTCCTCATCAGCATCAGTAAGGGGTGATGGGTCAGTGGCTTTTGAAACCGGTTTAAGAAGAAAAATGGGGGAGGAGACGGAGCAAGATGAACCAGAAATCATGACCGGGCATAGGCAGATTGGAGATTATGATTTGAGGCTTGGAATTTGGCCAATATGTCCCTGCCCAATAGGGGCACAGGACAATGAGGCATTACCAGAAACTGGTGGGTGAAGGGCTTGGTGGTTGAAGGACAAGCAATGACAGCATAGGAGTCTTGCGGGGGCGAATAGCATTTCCCTCTAACCCCGACAATAGGGGATGGTGCGTATGGTGGTGGGGCCCCCTCAAAACTCCTCAAGACTGAGGGTGGTGGCTTCCTGTAGTCTTGCAGGGAAATTTATGGGCGCGTCCATCAATGAGGAGGAGTAACCCTGGGATCCTTCAATGCGATGTCAACGGTCGGGGAGAGAAGCCCCTGGGCCCCATTCAGTATTCCGTGGCCCAGTGCGGAGCAGGCTGGGGTTTGTGACCCGATCCAGCCACACATGTGGGAGCTGGGGCAGTCTATGCCCCAATGGCTCATTCTTGGAAATCACTTTGGGGCTCGGCGCGCCTAGGGAGGCTTGGGAGTTTAGGGCATTCTATAAGCCCAGTGTCCATCATTTCCTGCACCTAAAGCAAGGCCCTGGGGGTTTCCTCCTGTTGGTGGACTTATATGCCCACTTTTCTTGAGGCCTGTGCTTTCAGGGCCCCAAAGGGCCTGAGCTAACATTTGAATCTTTGATCGGGGGGGGTCAGGCCTTTATCCTGCTTTAGGAAACCTGCGGACGTTCAGGCATCCTCTTCTCGGTTTTGATTAGACGTTTAAAAGGACCGTGGCCAAAATCTCAGTCTGGGGGAAGTCACAGGGCCCAAATTCTATATTTCCTTAACTTAGTCGAATGTCGGGGTTAGCTCTGAGACAGGGAAAGTTTGGTCATTAAGGGACTTGACTGGCCCCCCTGGGATACTCCAGGATCTAAGTTTGTGTATTTTTGAAGGGATCTTCTCTGAGCCGATCTAAAATATCTCAGAGGGGGTCCTCTTCTCTCTTTTGAATTAATGTCCTGTAGCTTATCAAAATTAACAGGTTTCTGAGCTGACTCGTTTCAGGACCATCCACTATACACGGTAAAAACTGGTCCCTCTTAAGACCACGTCCCCTGGGGCATTGTAATTTCCCAGTGGTGGGTCTCTCTCTGGCACTGCTTCAGGGCCCTATAGAGAAATTAGGGGTATTTGTCTGTGTGGTCTTCTTCTTGCCTATGCTATGGCTTGCTCCCAGACTCGCCTACGCTCCTTCAGGATGTAAGGTATTTGACAAAATAAAGTATGAGTCATGTAGAGGTAAGGTTATATGCTTGGAGTGACCCACTGGAATTTCTTTCATGTAAGTCGTAGGGTCAGTTGTAAAAGGAACCCCAAGCGAAACTTTAATTTTGGAATAGAATCAGAATGGAGAGAACGGGATGTGGACCCTTACTATTTCCTCCGCCCCTAGCTACCTCCCTTAAACGGCAGCCGATTATCTGAGCTGCCTGTTTTCTACGAGCGCGTCAAGTAGGAGGATCTGAAAAACTGTGGAGGCGGTTTCAGAGTGTTAGGCGGGTTCTGGAGAGATGGGGCTGGAACAGCTAGGGCCAGGAGTTGTTGTAAGGGAGACGCTGGGGGAGAGATGCGGGCCATGGCAATGTTCTCCCGGAGCCGTTGGGAAGAAGAAACTCGAGGAGGGGGCCAGAGCCTGTGCGGCACCGCGTCTCGGTAAGAGACGAGTCTCAGAATCTAAGGAGTACGGGACCGGAGTCTCGGGGACTGAAGGCAGCGTGTCTCTGGCGACGGCTGCATGGCTGGAGAGGGCGGGGGAGCTGCGGCTGGAGACGACTCGGAACCCACGCGGCGGGAGCAGCGCGGGCGGGGGGGTGGGCGGCGGAAGCAGTGCGGCGCTGGGAACGGGAAATTGATGAGGGGCTAGGGGGGTAGGCGGCGGGAGTGGCGCCAGTTGGGAAAGACGTAAAGCAGAGATAGGCGGGTCTACGGGGGGGTTCTGGGCAGAGAGGAAGGCGGGGGGCGGGGCGAAGGATGAAGGACAAACGGAAGGGGGGGATCTAAGCTCGGAAGCCCGCCAATTTCAAAATCTAAAAGCCTGAGCTGGGGGAGGGGAAAACGTCTTTCCGGAGCAGCCTTCTCGACGACTGCCGTGGTACAGGGGGAGGTGCCAGAACCTCTAATCCACGGATTGAAATCGGGGACCTTGGAAGATGGGGGGGGGGTTCTGGAAATCTATAAGCGTGAAAGACGTCTCAGGAATTGCACCTGGTGCACAAAGAAGGATTGGAACGGAGGAGGAAGAAAACGCATCGAACATACGGCATATTTGTCCATCTCCTTTGTTTTGTTGACAAAAAAGCTGGTGAGTTTCCCGTAAAAAGCCGGGGATCTAGGGATCCTGAATTCTGGCCATTTATTGGATAGCGTGGGGTAAGCAAGGCCACAATTTTTGTGTACATTGCTTTATTAATTTGGTTTTGTTATTATTTGGGGGGTTTTAAGCCTAATCGTGCTCGATTGCTTAGGAGCTCAGTCGAAGATGCATGTCGCCATGAATTGGAGATGGGAAGGAAACTTCCCATATTTCCCGACTAGCGGGTGGAGGGAGCTGTTCGCAATTACTTTGGAAGGCGTCCCTTTCAAAAGTATGAATCAGTGTAAGATCCAAGTTCGCTTCTCCTAGTCGTCACCTAAGTGAGAGGAGCCAAGTTCGCTATCCTAGTCTGTCACTAAGTGAGAGTCGAGCCTTTGGGGACACCTAAGCACCTTCCGGTCCCGGGACGGCAGGTTTAAAGGTGCCGGTGGTGCTGTGAGCTTTAACTCCATGGTGATTATCAGGACTGTTTTCCTTTCCGTAACGGAAAAAAACGGGAAGGCTCTCAACAGCCCGGAGTGCAGAGGGGGAACATTTTTCTACAGCTGGGAATTTTTAAAGCGGGCAGAGAAAGGTGGGGGCGGGGGGGGGGTAAGAAGAGGTTCCCGGGGTCACACTCGTCGCCCTGAAGGCTTGGGGGTGGGGTTGGGGTCCCCCGACTGGAAAGTCCCCCGGCTGAGATTTGCCGGATGCTCACAGTCAATTTCTCGCCGCGCAGTGGGCCAAAACAGGTTTAGGGAAACTCGATGGGTGGATGGGGGCTTACCAAAGTCCTGCGACGGTTGTAGGAAGACAGGACGGCCAAAGGAGTACGTGTGGTGGACGCTCAGTCTCCTTTCCCGGTCAGGGAAACCAAAAGTTAGCGGGAATTTGACAGGAAAGGGACACGAAGGCTCAAATCTGTCGTATTAAGTAAAAGGAAAGGGGTTTATTTGAATACCAAAGAAACACGTGGACGGGGATGAGGATAAAACCGCGGGGAACGGAAGGGAGCTGGAGCACGCGGGAGCGGGAGCAGAGAGCAGGAGCAGGGGGCTACAGGATACCTGGGGAGAGCAGGAAAACAAATGGGGCCCGATTTCGGTCCGGGGCTGGTCTCTTAAATAGAGTAGGGGTCATAAAACTCCCCCTTGGAGTGAGTCCTTGTCCTTTAGGCCAGCAGACGGTCATGGGGGGGTTGGTAGGTTGTGGTGGTAGTGTGACAAGGGACTTGCTGGTCAGGTTTTGGTCACGCTGAGGATCTCGGGAGCCGTAGTTTTTCCTAGGAACATGGAAGGTGTGGCCTTCTGCCTGGGTAGGCACGCGGCATTCTGTCTAGAAACCAACACTCTCCCTTTTCGGGAACCTCTGCCGCAAGTAAACCATGCAATTTTGTTGTATGTGCCTGGTGGGGGAGTACCAGGAATAGATGCCCAGGAAAAAACGCGCTCAATGAAGGGGAAGCACCAGCCTGGGTGCGGAAAAAAACTCTGAGCGAGCCCAACAATCTTAAGAACAAAGAACAGCTGCCCTCTGCAGCACCTTGTGGGTGGCGGACCATATGGGGTCGCTAGGGGTTGTGACAGACGGTGGGTTCTGCTGGCCCCGCTGCCACGTGGCACCGGGCTTTCGTTCAGGGTACATGGCTGCCACCATCAATGGGGCTCACAGTTCCGTGGCTCAAGCGAAAAAAGAAATAGTGTACCGCATGCAAGGCCCGGGCTTAATGTCTTCGGCCTGCCTGGCGGGCGGGCTTGCAGCTTGCGTCCTCCAAAACCACTGGGGGCGGGGGGCCGGGCCATGCATGGCGACCTCGCCAGCTGGGACGCCAGGGGGCCAGCCCTGCGCAGTGGGGTGAGAGGCGATGTGAGACCCGAACGCGACAGCAATAAGTTGCCTCTCGCCATGCAGTCAGAGGAAAACGAAATCAATATCCCAGGATTCGCTCCGCTGGGCCAAAACACACGTGAGGGGGGGGGGGGGGGCCATAGTTGGGGGGGGGGGGGGGGGGGGGGGGGGGGGGGGGGGGGGGACACATCCAGTCATTGCCTGGCAATCAGGCGCTCTGACCATATGGTGTGTAAAAAGTGGGTCGCCCTCATATGAGCTGCCTGCACCATGGCAACGTTGACGTCATCTCACTGGCGATTCCGCGCATGGCAGGGACTCGCTAGCCCCCCCCGCCGGCCACACTCTGCTCACAGCGGGGTACCAATGCAGCATTCATGCTGCACACCTGCTCCTCTGGGGTTCCTCGGGGTCAAAGCCGCTGGGGCAGCCCGCGGGATGAGCCAATTCGCTATGGCTGGTCCGGTTTGCCAACTGTTCTCCTTGCCTGGAGCAACGTGGTCTACCTCTAGGCGAAGCAGTGGGCGAAGCCCCATCGCCTGCGTTCTTTGTCTGAGCCAGATGGCTACATACAGCCTGTGTTCTCTAGATCCCTTCACCTGGCTTGGCTAACAAAGTGTGCTCAATTCTCAATCAAGAGAGGTTCCTCCCCCCCAAACCCCACTCTCGGCCCTCTGCACCGTCCTCGCCTTACAGAAGGCAAAGCACGGGGGACACATGACGATTTGCACCATCCCTTCTGTCAACATCGGTTCAAACTAATACCTCTTTTTAAACATCTTACGGCAGCTATAACACTTAAATTAGATTCTGTCTGGTCCCCTTACTCTTTGGTAGAGCTGCGGGAGCTCTGTGGAAACTCAAATCAATGGTTTACGGCCTTAATAAAAAAAAATGCCTTAGGCGAAGGAACCTTACTCACAATTGCTGTTCCCCCACCCTTCCAGACCTAAATCAAAGACTCACATTGAAATGCAAATGGAAAAGTAAGCTCAAGCCCAAAGAAAAAAAAAAAAAAAAATAAAAAAAGGGTTAAAATGTCTTTTTACCTGCCTTTCATTTGTTCTAAGGACTTTTTGAGCATCATAAATTTTAATTTTGATACACCCATATTGATATTTTTTGTTATATTGTGTGTACTCCACTTGTGTTCTGTTTGTTATGTTTATGTGTGTAGGACTGAACGCTCTATGAAAATTTTAAATATGGATCCAAATAACCTTTAACTCATGTGATTTAAAAGTTTCTTTTCATCACTCAACATTCTTAAAGCTGGACCTTCGCTCTGGAACGCCATGATAAAAATGCCATCCAAGGAGATGTCGCCACATTGGAATAAGTTCCAAGGCCCAAGATGTGCCTTATGTTTTTAGATTACTTAGAAGTGAACTGCCACATAATAACTAATAATAATAATATATAAACAATAATAATAATAATAATCCTAGTTTTCTTGCCCCCCACCCCCCCCCCCAATCTTATGTTCATGTCTTGTCTTGGTATTCTATGGTTTTTTTCTGCCTTTTTATTGTCTCTCTCTTTGCAGTAAATTGTACGGAAAAGTTAAATTTATAAGTAAAACTTTGTTTGTTAGGACATTAATTGTCAAGGCTAATGACTACTGTTATAAATATGCCATCAGTCATAAAACTTCAGTAAATTCCATCTGTGCTAGGTTCCAGGCAGGAGGCTGCACATTTACCTAGGTAGAAGGCCACACCTCCCAATATTACTTTGTGAAAAATACTACATTTCCTAGGTTACCTTACAGCCGGCCCTACAAACCTGACTTAGCACATGCCTGGCCTTCAGCTTCCCTGCCCTCCATTGCCATTTTGGTTTCCCCTACACTGCCACGTCGACACCCCAATATACCATCCCTTTTCAACACAACGTTCCAGGGTAAAAAATTTTATTTAAGAAAACCAGGGATCAACTTTCAAATATTAAAAAATAAACACCTGGACCTTAAAATTAAAGAATCCCACCATACCTGAGATTAGATAAGGCTCTGGTCTTACATGACAGAATGTATGGTCGAAAGAGTGATTCATTGTTGTTTCAGACAACAGCAGATTATACTGTATAACTCAAAATCCATGATGGTTATATTACACAATACTCTAAAATGTGTTTTTTACTTTGCATGGTTAATGTTTTGTACCACAGACCCCAGCTAATAAATGAGTAAATGACAACTATAAAGTTTATAACATTTAAGGTTAAGAGCCCAGTATATCTTAATTTAAGATTAGCTTGCTAGAGTTTTAAAATCAAGCATTTTTAAGATAAATTTAAAAGGGTCAAGTAAAAAACCAATATTTGGTTTTTGCCCACAGAGTCAAGTCTCGGAATCCATAGTAGACAGGGTGGTTCTCTAAAAAGCTTTGCAAACTACTGGGCCCACAATAAACTTCCCGATCTGAGAGGTTGTGAGACCTATAGAGAATTGAAAGTCATAAACAATGACCTTGCGATGAAGCGGGGGGTCCTGAATTAAAGAGAGGCATCCCTGCTGCTTCCAGAGAGAAGCCACATGGTCAAGAATGACCTAGATCCATCCTTATGGAAGGGGACTTAGCAGTTTGGAAAAAAATCTGTGCTCGAGTTCCCCCAAAATTTTACTCCACATGGGAATTCAACTGACTCTTAGCAAATAGATAAAAGGCAAAAGTTCAGTTCAAGCTTAAACTTTCATTTTAAAACACCTAGCAAAATTCATTTTTAAAACCTAAAAAATGCAGGCCATTCCTGGGATTTGTTATAGAAGTGAAGGTAACTTTCAGATATACACTTGTAAACAGTTTATACAACGAAAGTAACTGCAAATTCACAAAGTTTTTAGTTTCAGTTTAAGCCATACCGATTCTCTCGCTAACCTACACAAGGTAGGATTAATACGTCAGGGTTGGTTGATTAATCTAGGACCTAAATGACAGAGATAAAAAGGGTTCTCTACTAGGGATACAGAGGTCATGCCAATAGAAAAAATTTTATAGGATCGGATGACATTAAGTAGCTTTAATTACCATCTTATCATAGATAGACATTCTGATAACTCTATACATGCTAAAGATTTAACTTATCATCCTCATGGCTATACATTAAAATGTTCACAGATGCTCTGTATAAAATTTTTATCTAGTACTCCTGTTTTTTGTTTCTCTAATAAAAAAGCTCCATTAACCTGATATGACTTTACATACCTTCCCCAGGCTTCAAATCTGACCTGAACTTCTAATAAGAGGAATTCCAAAACTTACTTCCCCCATCACTTCGCCCACTCCCCCCATTCAGCTCGAAGAAGCCAGATATGATCGCCGTCCTATTCCCTTAATGGTATAGTAAGGAGTTTCCTTAAAATTTAGTAGGGTTAAAAAAGCCACAAAATCTCATAGATAGTTAGTATCTATCTTCATCTCAAGGGCTTATTAAATTCCTTATCCAACTTAAGGGTTTTAAAAATGCTTTAACCACCAAGTTTAAAATTAAAACAAAAAGGGAGTAAACATAGAACAGCCCCCATGATCAGTTTAAAAACTGTGATGCTTAAATTTTTCCAAGGCATCAGCCTTTGTGACTGTCTTTCAGAGACAATTGGTCCAACCAGACCACCCTACCTCGTGTGTCTTTCCAATTGGAGATCGAAGCGCCTATTTGTGGTCCCTGCTACCGACACTCCACATACTGCCAATTAAAACAAAATGAGCTACCAAGTAGCACATGCTCTTGAGGGGTGATTTTTTTTTCCCCTTTTTCCATCAGAATATGAAAATCAGATGGAGAGATCCTCTTGTCTCGTTGTGATTGGGGGACTTTCTCATCATCTCTATCTGATGTCTTCATGAGTCACACTGTTGCCTTGGCCTCATCCCTTTTTGTCCAATATTTGCTACTCTTTGTGATGAGAGAAGAGGGACTATGCCTACTCCTGAGGGGGAAGAAATGTGCTGTTTCGTTGCCACCTGTCCAGACTTTGTTCTAGCCGGCTTCCTTTGGACCTTTCAGTAAATGGGTCGGCTTTAGCTTAAGCGGGTTACTTCCTCATGCTAGACTTTTTTAGTCTGTCTAACACCTTACCTTCTCCTTTTCTTGTGAAAATCCCTGACTGTTCATTTTCTTTGTGTTCTCCTTTGGGCCCAGTGTACAGCTTGGTGGTCTGCCAATAATGGCTTCAACGATGCTGAGTGGACGAACCCCTACCGGACTTGGGCAATGGTCCTTTCTCAAGATGCGTAGGTCTAAACCAGCCATCCTTGAAAAGCTCCCCCTTCCCTCAAAGATGACTGTTTCCTGTCCCCTTGTCGTTCCCCTGGCCACTTGCTGGCCGCTGGGTGTGTCCCACCTGATGGACACCCCATTTATTAAACATCAAAATGGGGGGAGACCATTTTGAAAAAAAACCAACATCGGGAAATTGTCGGGACTCTTTACACTGCTTTCTGGCTGCTTGCCCACTTTATCCACGCCCTGTTACAGGACCTAGGCTAAGCAGGGGGCGTGGCTGTGAGAAATGGAACTCCACCCCAAAGTTAGGCCAATGGCTCCACCATGGCATCCACCAATGCTCCTTATGTGTCCCTATGCTCTTTCTGCCTTCGTGACTTAGGTCTGAAACTCTCTGTGGCAGGGTAACCTGCCAAGTTTTAAGAGCACACTGGTGGGGGAGAAAGGGAAAGTTGTCCAGGGAAGGTGCAAACTCCGGTGACAAAGTGGCGCCAACCCGCTTCAGTCTCACTCTGCGCCATGGCCCATCCCCCCACTGTGCCTCTGGTGAAGCCGGCCTGGGCCTCAGCCCTGGGCCAGGGGTCATTGCCGCCCTACCTGCCCTGTGATATGGGCGGGTTGTGGCATGGAGCGTGTGCTTGGTGAGTCCTCGGTCTGTTCCCATCTTTGCCCCAGTTGACAGGTCCACCAATGGTGTGCGGGTTCAGTTGCCTGCTGACGCCGCAGCATTGGCTGGGGCTTTGTCTCGGACCATCTGTTGCACCACCTGTGTTTCTGCCCAGTCTGGGGTGGGGCTATTCACTGAGCGAGGGAGGTGTGTGCCTGTGACCGCAACTTCCAGGGATGGCGTGCCAAGGGCTGGTGTGATACCGCAGGCTGCTGTTCCTGGTGTCATCGCCTGTGGCGCACGTGAAGTTAGCCTATTCTTAATAGCCCCAATCTTCTGTCAACAAGGTTTAAAACTATACCATCCATTTTAAAATCTTAGGAGCTGAGCTTAAAATTGGAGTCTGTCTGTCCCATTAAACCTCATGCTGCTTCTCTCCAATATTCTTACTGTTTTGTACGAGCTGCAACAGCCTCTTAGGGGAATCAACTGGTTAAGGCCCTAGCTTCACATTTCCACTGAAATTCTTATTAGAAGACCAGAGATTAGAAAAAAAGTTAACCTTAGGCATTAAAGTTTGCTTGTCACAATTACAATACCCCACCATTCCACGGCCTCAGCAGGACTTATATTGTAATGCAATTGAGAGAATGCACGCAAGCTTAAGCCCCTGAAGAATAAAAATTAGTTTAAAACTGTCTTTTTACATGGGTTTTACATTACCAGCAGTCATTTTTCTAAAGACTACTTTGCTTTTTTCTTAGATTTCAATATGTATTTTGTGAGCTTTATAATTTTAGATCCTATGAAACCTAGGTTAAGGATGTTTTGATCAAATTCTATTTTTTATTCAACTATGGAGTTTTTTTTTAAAAACATCTGTAAACATTGTCCAGTGTGAACTGCAAAAAGCTACAAGGCCTTTGCTATTGTGCTATGTGTGCTCAGTTGCTGTTCTGTGTTTATGTATAGTGTGCATATGGCCAGATGTCATATATGTGATATCACGATTGTCAAATAGATATCTGAGCGCTTATTCAATATTAATTTAAAAATGGATCCAAATAAAAATGTTCATTGCAAATTAGGTAAACAAATAAATAATTAAAGGTATACCTTTAAAAATGAAATTTAAACTCACAGGGTCTCTCTAGGTGGTCAAAGAAACTAGATATAAGCTTTCTTTAATTTGAAATTAACATGTGTTTTTGTTCCTTGTGCCTTGTTCTGTCTTCCATGGTTTTTACTGCCTTTTTATTGTGTGACTTCTCTGGTTTAAATGTAAGATAAGTCAAATTTTGTAAGTAGCCTTTGTTAGTTTTTATTTTAATATAAATTAATAATATTTTATTTTAATATTTTAAAAACATTAATTTTCAAGGTTGAAATGCTATACTGGTTAAATTATTACCATTCAAATACTTTCTTAAAATTCCACTGGATAACCATTATTAATTGCTTTCATATATATTGGTAAATTAAAAAAGATTATTTTAAGGTTGCTTTGTTCTTGTTGAGAATTTAGGCCAAGGTTTTCTTAAGCTGGGAATTGCCATTTCATTTCTATCTAAAAGAGAGAAGTTTATTAGGGGCACGCGTGGAAGGGGAAGAAGGGAAAAACATGGGAGGGCCTGGAATCAGGGACATGCGTGACAGAGAAAAGGCCTTCAGTCACGGGGTTGGCTTATATAGCTGACGGGGTTGGGTCAGAGACCCCCCTGGTGTGGGGGTCCTTGCCCCTATAGGCTGCTGGAGGTTCAGAGAGGTGATGGCCAGGGCACCTGCTGGCCAGGTTTTCTGGACCAGGCTGATGCCCCTGGGAAAAGTAGTCTTTTCACCAAAGTACCTGGGAGGTGCAGCCTCCTGCCTGGAAAACCCAACTGTTCTCCCTGAAATAAAAAGTTTGCCTAATCATGATGGTCACTCTAAGTCATGTTAAAAGCTCTGTATAAAGTCAGTTATCAGGGAAAAGCTATTTTAAGGTTTTTTCCTAAGGTTCAATTGTCAAATGTACTAATATAACATTATGTTTTACTTGTTGGATTTCGGGCAGGGGAGCGACCTCCGGGAAGAAGGCGTCATACCTCCCAGGTAATTAGTGAAAAGATTACATTTCCAGGGGCCTCAGCTCTGGCCCAGTGGAACCTCGGCTAGCAGGGTTGACCTGGCCACTACCTCCTGAACTCCGGCAAAGCCTATTAGGGCAAGGGACCCACTCCTGGGGCGCTTTCTGACCACCAGTTTGTATCTTAAGGCCTCCCCCGGACTTAAACCTCTCTCCGTTCGTGGCCTGTCCTCGTACCCCTCTATCCCTGTTTTTCCCTTCTCCTCTCCCTTTCCACGCTGTAGGCCCCTAATAAACTTCCCTTTTAATTAAAAATTGGCTTTCTGCAGCTTTAACGGAATCTTTGCTTAATAGTCTAACCATTACTAAGTTTGTTTTTTTGAGCAATGTGATCTGAAAAAAGTTAAGAATTATACAGCTGGAGTTAAGCAACAACTATTATTTAAAACATATTATAATGTTATTTGTTTTAGGAGCTAAACTTGATTAATATAATTTACATCAATGTAATACCCTTCTATGTGTCAGGTATACAAGCCTTGAGGTAAAACTCTAAAACAACATTATATCCAAAACTTCAATTCATTTACCATTATGGTCAAAGGGGTAATTTTTGTTGTTAAAAAAACAGGGGTTATAATATATAATCAGTCAAATTCAAAATGGTTATTAAAACTGTTTAAGATTTGCTGGTTAATGTTTTACAACCTGAGTTAATTTAAGCCATCAAGTGTTATATTTACATTTCTAATATCTCTGTGCATAATTAAGATTTATATTCAAAATACAAGGCTATGTCCATTTGGCCTTATTATGGGGGATAACTTCTCAGCCTCACACCTTTGGTGAGAAAATTATTGACTGCTAACCATGTTCGTGGTATGCATTGACATTGTTCCAGATGCTGCAACATTTATTCAGTAATACTTTCTTTGTTTCTCTTTATAGAAGGCTTGTCTGTGATGAATGAAGCCAAAATTCTGTTGGGCAGTGAGTGTAGACAGGTGATTTTGAGTGAGTCAGGAAAATTAAAGATTGTTTGGGAAACTGTCCGTGAAAATTTAAAATGTTTCATTCCTCGGGGCCCTTCCTCACCTTGTGGAGACCCTGCCCTCTGTCCCAACTGTTTCAGAAATCGCCCTCTCAGGAGGGCTTTAAGACTTTCAATGTCACCCCTTCTCCTGCATGTTATCAGGGAGTAGACCCCAATGCCAGACCTTCAGTCTCGCATTCAGTCTTGTTGATTCTGTATGCTGTTTTCTCAACCCAAACATGGGGATGGCAAATTATGGAAAAGAAATAAAGATTTTATTCTCCACTGATAAGACCAATGGGACAAATGTAATAAGCAAAGGTGACTTAAACTGGACTTTAAAACTGTCTCACCAATGGTCATTAAACCCTCTCTACTGAGGGGCTTAAGGGTGTATTAACCCTGTGATTTACCCTCCACCTCTTACACGCCAAGGAATGCGGAGGAAGCATTTTTTTTTCTTACAATGTTTTGGCTATCTTAGGCTTTACCTCTATAGGTTAAAATCAGATAATAGACCTTGGTTTTATGAGCAAATTCATTACAAAATTTTTTCAAAAGATGGCACATTAATCATACCATAAAAAGCAAGCATTATCGAGAGCACACAAATAACCCTAAAGACAATTAATAAAACAAAATAGGGGGGGAACTGCCCATGATCCTGTTATAAAACCAGCAAATGCTGTTAGCCACCGGAAAAAGGGATTGCAGCCTGGAACGGCGCGCCGCGGGAAGGAGTCGGTGACAGGGTGGAGACGAAAAAATTCTTTAATCTTTCTGTCTCTGTCTCTTGTAATTTCTAATCTACTACATACACTCTCACAAGAAAACCAAGCCACGTACTCTTTACAAGAAACTACAAATGTATCTATACAATAGCGATAACCCTGTCCTTTCTCTCTTTGTCTCAATCCATGCGCCGAAGCAGGAATGGTGCTTGCTCGATCTGCTGAGGTCACTCCTCAAATCTCTCGAGATCCTGGGCAAGTCCGTGAGACTACGGAAGGCGACAATGCCAAAAATGTCTATGGCCCATAGTCAACCGCAATCTTAGCTATCTCCCCAAAACAGGGTCCTGCATTTCCCCCTTTTTGTTTTAAAAGAGGGGATGCTCTCAGGACGTCTATGTGCAACCAACATTTCTTACCCGTCATTGGATAATCAAGGCTGTGCCTTGACTCCTGTCTTAGGTTGATATGTCGGCCACATGAGACTGTCCCGTGCGACTGTGCCTGTCTTAGGTTGTCCCCCTCTGGGGATCTTACCATCATTGGCTAACCAGCCATCCAATGGAGCCTTTAGGATCAAATACTGTGTAAGATGACTAACAGCCGTCCAATTGGGAGGGAGATGCTGCGGCTTTAAGGCGACAAGCCTTTTGGTGACAAGTCAAATTGCATAGCATATCAAATTCTTTAAACAAATCAGCTGCCCTAAGTTCTATCAAGTAACACAGTGAGTTCTCTATAACAAAATACCACAAGGTACTTGTCCCATGAAAGTCCCAAACAATGAAAGATCAAAATGTCACTTGTTATAACACGTAGATCTAGGAGGCCCTGCATGCAGAGCAGAGGCCACACTGTTGTGAGGTTGTTTGACATTTGAGCAGCAGGGATGCTTTGCAGCGACCGCGATCCCTGCAGCTGTAGCAGCAGCCGTCTTTTTTATGTTGTAGACGATGCCACCGGCAAATCTTCAGGGCCCGCTATCTAGGACTGAAGCATCAATTATTAAAGGAAAGGCAGTGCTATTCCAGCACTGAGTCAAGAGGCGAGTTGTCAAACTAAAAAAATAGAATTATTAGATTGGAAAATAAGTTGATTTCTGTTCACACACATTGCAGCCTGAGCTCCCACAAACATAAGCTGGCAAAATATCATATTTAGAACAAAACAAAGAAAAAGAAAGACTGAGGGTAATTACTGCATTAAAGATAGATTAAAGAAAAACTAAAAGGCACCTTTGGAGAAATAATTTGTTAGCTGGAAACTCTCGAGTTTCTGCATACACAGCAGTCCTTTACTGTTGAAATAATTGAAATTAATCATTTATTAAACAAAATGAAGTTAATAACAAATAAGCAACCTCATGTCAAAAACACCAAAATATCAGGTTTATACAGCACTAGTCATATTTTTTTGCTAAAGAGAAGTCCACTGGGTACACCTATAAAACAAAATTGAAGGTTAGTACCTTCACTTATTAAATTATTTACCCATTTTGAATTACTCTTAAACTTAAATGAATTAGAGTTATTTGGATAATCCATATATATATATATTTCTTTTTCACAAGCGCTTTGTTATTTTTGATGTCACACTGGACAGACCGCACATACAAACATATATTTGTGACGTCACATTAACATGAAATTTAGACAAATACACAGACATAAAACACATGATATATAAAGTAAAAAAAAATTATGATATATATATAATTGTGTGCACACTAAAGAGAGATCTCTTAGTCCCAGCCGGGGAGGAATGGACACTTAAGTTGTGACAATATTTTGAAGGACTCTTTTTTAGGGAATCATTCCATATCTTCATCATTGGTCCTCTTGATTTTGTACCTTTTTTATTAATCTTGATTCCTCAACAACTTCATCTTGATCCTTTTGATGTGGTACCTGCTTTATTAATCTAGATGGTATCCATATTGGAGAGGATTCATGCTTTGGAAAACACAAACAGATCCTCTCCCCCAATTTAATACTGGATCCGGACCTTCCATGTACTGAAAGAACATCCTTCAGTAAACCAAAGGTTTATGTTGTTGATGTGGGTTCCAATGTCTGTCTCCAGCAGAATAACCATCAGAGTCTAAAGTTAAAAAATTTAAAGTAAACAGGGCAACTGCCAATCTGTCCTTAGGATTTTTCCAGTTTCTTCTTTCTGTTTTAACAAACATAACTTTTAGTGTGCGGTTTGCTCTTTCAATAATGCCCTGACCCTGAGGATTGTATGGGATGCCTGTTTTATGGGATATGTTGAATTTTGCGCAAAACTGTTTGAAAGATGAGGACGTATAAGCGGGACCATTATCTGTTTTAAGCATTTTGGGATGCCCAATGCAGCAAAAAGCTTGTAAACAATGAGATGTGACATCTTTAACTTTTTCTCCGGAATGTAAGGAAGCAAAAATCATGCCCTGAGCATGTATCTATGGTTACATGAATTAAATTGCAATTTTCCAAAGCTTGGCTCATGAGTAACATCCATCTGCCACAAATGATTGGGGCATTAATCCTCTAGGGTTTAAACACCAAAATGAGGATTGGGCAAATGTGTCATACAAGATTTACAATCTTTTACTAATTGTTCTGGCTTGCTCTTTGTGATTTTAAACCTACGTTGCAAGGTGGTGCTGTTGACGTGAAACTGGGAATGAAATAAAGTAGCTTGTTGTAGTGCTGAAAGTATAAATATTGTTTTTGTAAGTTCATCTGCCTTTTGATTACACTTCATGGAGGGGGCCAGGCAAATTAGTATGTGCTCTAATATGGCCTATACGAATAGAGGTTCTTTTCTTGCCACAAAAGTTTTTGTATCTGATAAAACAATTTAAAGGCTGGAGTATGAGGTGCTATTGGTCCTGCTAACTCTAAATTTTGGGACGGCTTGTACAATATAGTGGCTATCTGAAAAAAGATGTTTATGGGCTGGTCTCTAAAATTTTCCAGAGCTCTTACCACAGCTTCCAATTCCACTAGTTGAGCTGATTTGTGTTGCAGTTATGTAAGTCATATTTTTCTTTTGTAGTGACTACTGCAGCAGTACCATTTGAGGACCCATCTGTAAATACATTAAATGGCCTTAGTAATAGGTTGATTTTTTATTACCTGTGGAAATATAATAGGGATGATTAATACAAAAGATAATAAATATAGGAGACTTAGGAAGTGATTATCAAAATTTGCAGAGTAGTGCAATTCTAGCCTATAGCCCAGGTCATTATCATTGAAGCATAAGTTATTCAATCTGTGACGATGAATAGGGAGTAATAATTAGTAGCAGGGTGAATTGCCAAATCATCTCGGGCGGCATGGGATTGAGACCCGAGGACAATGCTTACATTAAATATTTAAAAATTATTCCCAAAGCATCAGCCTCTTGACTGCCTTTCAGAGACCATTGGTCCAACCAGACACCCTACTTTAGGCTGCGGTCCAATGGCAGCACCCAATTAACTGGATGTTAGGTGTGGACACTGATCCACTTTTAAGAGCAGGTCAGAGGTTGGGGATGTGTCTTATCCTGTTGGGAAACCATAGCCCTATTTAGGTACCCACCAGGGACCTTAAATACAGCACAATTTCAGATTGAAATGGATCACCCAAGAGCACAATTTCTCTGAGGGGTGATCTTTTCCCTTTTTTTCCAACAGGGAATGAAAAAAACAGTGATCCATCTTCTGTTCTCATTGTGAATTAAATCTTCATCCTCTTCCATCGCTGGTATTCATTGGGGAAACACTAATGCCTTGGACCCCCCCCTTTTTTTACCAGTATTTCAACTCCCTGCAGCAAGATAAGGGGGAATATGCTGTTCCTGGGAGAAGAGTGTTGTTTCTGTGCCAACTGCTTGGGGCTTTTGTCCAAGACAGCTACCTATTGGACTAGACTAAATGAGAGGCTCCCCTACTTCTTCTCCCATTGTGGAGGACCCCTGGTCTGCCTATTACTCCTTTGTGTTCACCCTTTGGGGCCCTGTAGTAATCACAACAAGCTTGTTCAATTTCTTTAGGGACAGTGCTAATTTGGTACATGCTTGGTAGTCTACCATATAATATCGCACTGCCTTCAGCTATGCTGAGAGGGAGCCCTATAAACTTGGGCATGTTACTTATCAGGATGTGGAGGGGACTGAACCATCCTTGGAATGCCTTCACTCAAAGGCGGGACTGTTCAGTCCCATGTCTTTCCCCTGGCTGTGGCTTGACCGGCCTTGGGTTCGTCCGCTGAAGTGTCTTAGGTTGTTAGTCAAAGGACAGGTAAGATTCCCAAAGGGGAACAACCTAAGATCTCAGGCCACACCCTTAAGTAAGGTGGGACCACATTAATAAACAAAAACCGGGGAGGATGTTGTGGATGTTAAACAGCAGCGCCAGCAATAGAAAATCCGGCTTTCTCCCACTTCCTGGTACGAGAACTTGCCGCGCTGGACCAATGGGGCCCGTTCCCGCTGATGTAAGATGAGAACTGTAAACCCACCCCGAAGGGATAGGCCGATGGCTCCGCCAATGGCATCGCCGCATTGCTCCTTATGTGGCCCTATGTGATCTTTCTGCTGATTGGCCCATGTTCCTCTATAAGGGGACCGTCCAAACTTCCTTAATAAAACAACGTTCGAGCCTTGACAATTCTCCCTGGGTGCGTCCCTAATTGTCTTCCAATCGTGTTGGCGTGCGTGGCAATTGCAAATCAGTGGAAAACTTACTTCACCATCTCAGCTATGGACATAACAAAGATGGTCTCATGAGGGGGAATCGTCTCATATTGTATGTCACCATTTTATACAATTGTTTAGAAAGTCAATTGTGAGTTTTATAATGCCCTGGTACAGATACATGGAAAGTGAAACAGATGAGAAACAAAGTAGTGTTTATTAGCAAAAGGTTATTCACACTTCCTTAGAAACTATGTGAGATGAATGTATCCCATATATCTACACCACTATCTTTCTTTAACTCATTTGTCTGTGATTTGAACACTTGAATGGTGGATTAGGGCTGCCTCCTGCGGACTTTCCAATGGTCCCACAGACACCAGCGGATAAAGGTCAGCATTCAAGGTGCATATTGGAACCATGAAGCTAAAGGGAGACTACTCTCCCCAAAAGTTAAACTGTTAGACTGATGGATGTCGGGCTGCCTATGGCTTACATCTTTGGGAAATTTCTTCAGGGAGAGGATGGGGTCATGGCCTTTGTCTGTATTTCCCTTACATATGATAAAAATCAAAAGCCTTATCCGCTGAACTGCTCCACAACATCCGCAATTTTTTTCTTAAACTCTTTTTTTTTTTTTTTTACTTTCTGAATACTACTTCAGGCCAGTGGGCCGGAAGAGTCTTTGATAAACTATATATTTTTTAAAGCTCAGATTTTTGACCTGGCTGCCTTGCGTTAATGTGTTTTTCTGATCAATTCTACTTTATTCAACTATAGAGGTTTTTGTTTTTACACATTGCTATTGTTTCATGAGGCATATTAACAAGGGGTTAGCGCTCAATCTAAAATGTTTTTTATAAAGTACCAGGGCTTTTTTTGTTTGTTTTGCATACACATACGTACTCAGGGCTTGTGTTGTCATGGACTACATTGTTTTGATAAATAAAAAATAACAGCTTTAAGAAGTGCTTTCTCTCATCACTGAAAAGATGTTTAATAAGAGTTAAAAAGTCCAAAACAGGTCGTCATTTAAATTTTCTAGAAGGGGATTCCATTCTTCTTGCCCCACCATTGTCATTTTAATTTCTCTTTTTCTTACAGCAGTAAGAAATACCTCATATTAGAGGGGAGGTAATATTAAAAAATAAATTTTTTTTAAATGAAAGACAGTCACTGTAGATTAAGTATTTCGGGTTCAGATTTCACAAATGGAAGCTGGTTTTGGATCCAGGACAATTTGAAGAACCTTATGTGATGGATTAAACTATTGATGATGGGCACGTGTTGTGGCTCAGTGGGTAAACTTGCCTAGTATGCTTTGATAGATAAGGCTGGGGTGATAAGCCAACCTCCCCCTTGGAAATTTCCATTAGGAAGCAAACCTGGTTTTCATTTTCCCTCAGGCAGGAGCCCTGTCAGCTTAAAAGGTCCCCTGTTTAAATGGGAAAAGAGGCTATAGCATTAAAGGTTGCTCAGGGCACACTCCCCACCAGAAATTCTCTACTTAAGTCCCTGCACTGCCTGGAGGCTCAGACTTACACAGCTCCTCCCTTGTGTGGAGAGGGACAGCAGGCCAGCCGCTGAACAGCTCCCTAGTCTCACCGGTCTCCAGCCCGATGGCAACTGCCCCAGCCGACCAGCTCCAGAGACCCAAAGCTTGGCACGGACCTGCACCGACCCTCCATTCAGAGCTTGCACATTCCCCTCTCCCTGACTTCTCTCTACCCATACTTCTCTCTACTTCCAACCAGCCATAAAGGCTGGTGAATAAATCTCATTCGTGGCACCATTGTCTCGGTTGTGATTATTGCCCTTTATGTGTGTGAGGCCACTAGGTTCAATTCTCCAGGCCCACATTAAAATAGCAAAACAAATCCTATAATGAAAGTTTATTGTGGTCCATCTACATACATAAATATGTGTTATTTAGTATTATAAATGATTTATTATATAACCATAAATGTTCAGATATATATTAAATGTTCATATATTATTACATGTTAATGCCTCCATGAGCCCTTCATCCATCTTTACCAAGATAAATTGACAGGGAAAATCAAATCATAGGTATTTACTAGAGACTCAAGTAGTTATTTTGCATTGATCCTCTGTGATAACTGCATTCAAGGATTGTGACTAGGAATGTTCTCTGGACATTGGACTATAACTTATAAACAAAGGAGGACTATCAGGGATTAATCAGTAGGTTTTATGGAGACTTTGTGTTCATGAAGGGGGCACTAGAGAATTATTTTCCTAACTATTCATCTTTCAAGATTTACAACTAAAATCTAGAAACATGAGGGGATGGCAACTATGTTAGTAGCACTAGGCCACGTGACTGCAGTTTAGGGAGTCCCTGCCTCAGATATAACAATATAATAAGGATAGGAATGTTATAGCTTCATTTGCAAAGCACCACTGGGTTCAAATCCAAGGTATAAGAGGAAAAGATAAAGAAAGACAAGAGAAGAATGTGAAGAAAGAAAAGAAAGAGAGAAAGAGAAAACGAAAGATAAGAAAGAGTATTCAAATAATGATGAGTAATGATGTTGATAATTAAACTTTGTGCAACATTTTAGACTAAATTTCTATGGGGGTGTTGTGTTTGTGACTTCCACAGGAATGTTTACTAGCCCTTATTGAAAAATGTTCAATTTTGGTCATGGAAAAAAATGAAATGTTATTATGTTTTGTTTTGGCCTTTGCTTGTTTGTTTATTGAATATTGAACCAGGGGGCATTTTACCAGTGAAAAACTTCCCCAGTCTTTTTTATGTATTTTAAATTTTGAGGGCAGGATCTTGTTTGGATGCCTTAGGTTCCTCCACTAAGTTCAGACTGGCCTTGAAATTTATGTCCTCCTGCTTCAGCCTCCTGTGTAGTTGTGATTACTGGTGTGCTCCACCTGCCATACAAGGATTACACTATTTTTAAAAAGTTCACCTGGAATGTTGATGTTTCCTGAGCCTGCACTTAGGCATGTTTTCTGCTCCATCATTCTCATGGTTTTCTATATACAAAGATGTGGAGTGCTTCCAACATTACCATTGTTCGGCATTCTGTAACAAGGACAAAGGACTCAGAGGACAAGGACTCAGAGAATTGTGAAAGCCACGTTTTTGAATATCATTCTTTTTTTATATAAATTTTTGAAAATATTTTGTTTCCAAATTTTTAAAAAATTTTTGGAAAAAAATTTATACAGTTTCTTTGTATAAAGAACTGTAAAAAATGGGGAACATCACATGAGATTGCAATATGTTGTGATGTACTTATGAAAAATACCCATATATTGGGCTATTAGGAGCTGATACATTGGTATAAACCATGTGGGTAGAGCTCTGAAGACAGACTTATTTTGGCTAAGAAAAAAAATTGATAACAAGGTGGGTGTATGAGTGTGTGGAATGTGTGTGTGTGTGTCCCAGAAGGTTTTGGAGCAGGATGAGGTGGTGAGAGCATTAAAGGTCACATCCAGTTTTTGAATTAAGGGTACTGAGGAAAAGAATTAAACAAAACTGATGGAAACTTTGAATTAATGGGAAAAAAGAAAAACCAGAGAAAACAATCTAAGGTCAACATTTTTTATTGAATTATTAGAAGAACACAGCAAAATAAAATTCTGGAGTAAATATTGGACACATGGTTTCACACCAAATGCACCAGCAAATAAAAAAATATATAGCAACATTATAGATAATACAATAAAAGGGAAAAAACAGAAATCTTTATCTTGCCCTTATAAGAATAATCACATATAAACCATGGATACTACAGTCCAGGTAAGTGTATAGACATAGTTTCTGGAATTCTGGGAATAAGATACCTTTTCCACATTGCTCCCAGGAGTGAACCAGATGCCATAACACTGGTTATATAGGCAGACCCTTTATTTTATTTTGAAAGGGTCTGTGGAAATGGTGATTTTTGCTCTATCACAGGACTGTATGAAGAACAAGATGAATTAAGCTGGGCACTGAATCACAATATCTGTAATTCCAACTTCTCCAGAGTCCCCAGAGACAAGAGGATTACCATTTGTATGACCACATAATAAATCAGCAAGACCCTGACTTCTAGATAAATAAATAAATAGAGCCAGGGAAAGTATTCAGCCTCAGTGTTCACTCCACACATTAAAAGAAGAAAAAAATTTTTTTTCTTTGAAAAAATATCTAGATTAATAAAATATTAGTCTTTTGTCTTCTAGTTTTCTTTTCAATTTCAGTTCCTGTTTTTTATCTTTTTTAAACATTTAACTCCCAATCTCAGTAGTGCTTAATGAATATATCAAGTGATGTGTCTCCCTTCTTGAGTCAAGCCTTCAGGCCTCATAGGTATTGAGTGCTGTGATGTGTTAATGCGAGGGACACAAAGTTCAAGAGGTTCAAGGACAGAGTCTAAAGATGGCCTAAACACCCCTGTTCCCAGTATCCTCTAGTCCAAGTGGAAATAAAATGTGTACCGACATTCTATGTGTGTTGGATTAAATAAGTTTTAGTTCAGTGGTGCTCATGAAGGAAGCAGGATTTGAAGAGATAGTGTTAGAAAAATCTTATCAGAGTGTCACCAGGGTGGCTGTGGGTTAGGACAAGGATAATGTCTGCTGCTCAAGAAGGCCCCTGTTGGGACAGGCTGGGGGCAGTGTATTGGTGTTGGCTGATCTGTCACAGCAGAGCCATCTGAGGGCATGTACTTTGGTTCAGTATATTATGGATACATCTCCAGAGTTCCTCACCTGTTTACCCCTGAGAACACTGTGGATTAGAGGTTCAAGAATTACTTACTTCCAAAGGTGAGGTTCTTTGACGGAGGACACAGATGTGTTTTTTTGTGGCAGCCTATGGACTGCGGAACTAATGGTTGATGTGAGGGGGAGTTTGACTCTTCACCATTTAAAGTGAATGACTTGGCGCACATGGACAACGTCTTGTCACCTGAGGAACTGTCTATGGGTACGCACAGAGCAATTGGTGACTAGGGTTTTCCAAAGTCTAATTTAAAATATAACCCCTACATATAAAAAGAGATTTCATATATTTTACAGAGTATATGGTAATATTTTCAGGCCAAACCATTTGTCTAGGATTTACCCGTTTTTAAAATTAATAAAAAAAAAAAAAAGTGGTATGTTGAGAAGATGAAGAGACGTGGTTAGGTGGATTAAAAAAAAAAAAAATCCAGGTACTGCTCTGTGTTGAGTATAGGGAGAAGTGCTTTTTGGTTCTTATTCTCTTTCTTCTTTTCTATTGAGATAAAGAGGTAGCAGGCATGGTTGTGTGAACCCATAATCCCAGCTTATTTGGATTGTCTGTGTTGAGGCAGGAGGACCGAACTTCATGGCCAGGTCTAGGCATTTTACATGTTAATGGGGGCAAATGTGGTAAATAGGTCCAGAGAAAAAGAAAACAAATAAAAAATAAACAGGATTAGGGGTTTTTTATGGGCTGATGGACTCTAGTTGTAGATGTGCTTTTCTAGCATTGCAAAATGCCCCATGGAGGTGAGGCCCACAATGCATGAGGCCCTGGATTCCTTCTGTAGGTACATCTTGCACAAAACAATGAGCACACCATGCAATGGATTTAGTTTAATAGTAGGGTACTTGCTTACCATGTCATTGATCCTGGTTAGAATCTGCAGAACCCAGGGGGTGTGGGAGGGGTGAGAATAATATCCTAGAAGATTTCAATGGTTTTTCTGGGGATTGTTTTCGAGTTCACACATTTTTTAAAAATATTCTGTGCACTTCTGAAATTAAATTGAAAATTTTTCAAATCTAGTGATAGTGGCAGAGATTTTGGTCGCTTTACCTGTTTTCTGAGGAGGATGATCATTCAAAAGTCTTTGTTGTGGCTCTGATTTCTTTTTCTAGTTGAGATCTAGCTCAGATGGAGAAGATGTGGGGTTTGTTCTAGCTGTCTGCAAATTGTACAGACTCTCCTCCCCAACTGTACATAGTGGACCACTGGAGGTCAACTGGGAATAGGGTCTCTGAGGTTAAAAAATGTGCATGAAAGGTACACACAACAGAGTGAATTTACTGGAGTCCTTTAGAATGTGAACTCCTCCACAAAGCCATCTCGGTTCTTCAGATAAGCTGAGTTCCAGCATATTTCATAGGGATAGAGATATGCCAACGGGACTTTATCTTTGGTGCTGTTTTTGACTTACTAAAGTTCTTTGAAAAACTTATGTATTCATACATTTGAATCATGCAATTTAGTTTTCAGTAACCTGGGCTTTTTTTTTATTATGGAGTTTTGGAATGAGGAGTGGGATGAACCAGAAGCTATGATTCCCTGGAATCTTGGCAGTGCACATTGGACTCCATGTACATGATTTTTGCTGTGAATTAGGGTGCTTTCAAAAAAAATTTAAACTCCCCTTTTAGGTATTGTTTCCAAACCATTGGGGGAAATTACAGTGTCATGGCTAGTACCTAATGCTGCACGTCTTGACAGATCTCTAGGAGATAAGAGGTTGTTAAGTGGCACTGGTATAAAAGGTTTAGGCAATTTCTGTTTTTAGTTACTATTATTAAAAAGCATTGCTTCATTTACTCTTTTCAAAACCTCTCTTAGACGGGATAAGCCTCTAATGTACTCTCCAGAGTTCAGTGTCATGGATTAAATATTATGTTCAATTTTTTTTTGTAAAGGAAATTGTACTTTGCTAATTAGACAGAAACTTATTATCATGTTTTTAAAGGAGAACTGTAATTATCTATTTAAAACATGACAAATAGAAAAAAAAACGATTCAATCAGGCATAGCTTAATGGTGAGATTGGTTCTGAGAATGTATCAGATTTTTGTTTTTGTGGACATCATGGAGTGCATTACATAAAACTAATATAACTCTGATGTCAAACAGTCACTTGATTGATATTGCTCTGTGGCATCACCATCCCATTCTAGTCCTTCTTTGACCTCAACATTGTTACTTGGAATGCATGATGAGAGTACTTACCTTTACACCCATTTTTATTGTACACTCAGTGAACATTACCTTCATTAAATTGTCCTGTAGCCTTTGCCAGCTAACTAGCCACAGATCTCTTTTTATCTTGTAAAACTAATACTTTCTTACTATTAAAAACACAAACTCCCAATGCCCCCTCCCAGCCTGAGGAATATCATTGTACCTATACAAATAATATGCTTAACAATATAGTTTTTTTTTAAATTTTTGAGCAATGGCCCATATTGTGTTCACTAGTAGCTACACATTTGCCCTTCCCACCAACAGTGCATCAGGGGTTCCAGATTCTCTCTTTCGCTCCTCTTTTTTTTTATTTGGTTTTGTATAGTAGCCATCTAATGGCGAGTGAGGTGTTATTCCTGTGGATTGCTTTTCGGCTTCCCTATTGACCTTGTGATATTTGTCATCTTTTCACATGCTTAATGACATTTTGTTTATATTCATGTGTAGAAATGTTATTTCAAGCCTTTGCCCACTTTAAATGAGGGTTTTGTGCAATTTGTGGTTTTCTATGTCTGATATCAACACTTTATCAGATATGATTTGCAAGGATTCTCCTATTCATTAGAGTAGTATTTCAGTTTCCCTCACTGTGTCTTTTTTGCCACAGTTTTTTAGTTGGATGGAGTCTACTTTTTTTTTTTATTGGTGCTTTTGGTGCCATATCTAAGAAATCTTTGCCCAAGTTGAATTGGTCATGAAAGTTTCCCCCAAGTTTTCTTGCCAGAGGTTTTATGTTATTTTTCTACCTTTATTTTTTTTCCATTTTGAGTAATTTTTTCATATGGGGTAAAAGGTTCTAACTTGATTTTGTGCTGTATATATCAAATTTCCCTGACCATTTACTAAACCATTGCCTAGGTGTTTCTTTTGGACTGAAGAAATAAATATTCCATTTTTGTTTTCTATGGAAGAATGGATACCTTCCAAGTGGATTAGGTCACACCCAGAGAGGACCAGAAACACGGAGGGGCATTATCAAACATGTTTCTTATACATGTTTTTGTACAATTTTTGTACAATTAACAATGAACTAGTAGTGAGGCATGGGGGTGCATGCTGTCATTCCGTGGTCTCCTTTAGGCCTGAGGCCAGGAGGATCTCAATTTTTGAGGACATTTGCAGGACGCATGTCTTAAAATGATAAAATAAAAAAGGCTGTAATGAAAGCTATGTGGTTTAAAGCCTCAGTGGAACAGTTGCAGAGTTTATTTCTAACCTTCTGAAAATATATTCAAAAAAACAACAAGGCACTGGAGGGAACAAGAGAAGGGGTAGAAGAGGGAATTAGGTCTATACTGCCGATTTTTTATTGTGTGGTATGTCTTATACTTCTGTGTGTGTGTGTGTGTGTTTGTGTGTGTGTGCGTGTGTCCCTCCTTTGTTTTTACTGCTTCAAACTGGGGTTGTTATTCTTTTTTTAGTAGTGGCTATGTTTGACTCCCTTCTATTTTCCTTTTTGTGTCAATTCTGTTAGTATTTTTGTAACAGAAAAGTAAATTAAAGTTACAATATTTTATTTTCATGTTAATACTAACAACTTCAATTCATAATTCTCTATTGCTTTATAGTTCTTTCCCTTCTTTATGTTTTTTTCTCTTTATTTTGTTGTTGTGCTAGAAGATTGAAACCCAGTGATGCTCTACCATATAAGCTAATGCTCGGCCTTTTAGCTTTCTCTAGTTTGATTTTTACCCCTGGTGTAGTGTGTTTGCCTATGCATGCCTGAGGCTCCTGGATTCAATTGTCACTACCACCAAACACAACACCCCTACAAACACTTGACAATTCATGTCCAGTGTATTAAGACTGCTATCACACTAGAGAGGGGTTAGGATAGGTCTTTTAAACACACTCCATAAAACTTCAAGTATCCTTTATTTGTGTTTCTATATTTAAGCATACCTCAAGTTGAAAGTCATAGCATAGAGCAAAAATATACAAAGTGATTATAATAATCAATCCCAATGCTTTCCTCCCTATTTTATTTATTCTTGTTCCTCTCCTTCTTATCTTTCCCATATCATTTAATAACTTTTTGTTATGAGATTGATTAGGTCTGGTTTATTTGTATATCCTCAATTATGTAATGTATGTGCACTATTCTTTGTCTCTTTCATCATATTTTGAAATTTTTGACTATAATTTTTCCTACCTTATAGAGCATAATTCTTGTTATCTCAAAATTTTAACAATGGCCTTTTAACCAATTGTTGGTTTTAATATGATGAGTAAGGTGTGAGACAGATCTTCCACTTTCTAAAAATTTTAGTTAACAAATAACTTTTGTCTCTAAATCCTACTAGTATTCCACAATTCTTTTTTTCTGTTTTCATTTTTTCAGCATTTCAATGAAGATAAGTCATATAGAAAGTTGGAGAACAAAAGAGGAAAAAGAAAGAGGAAAACCACAGAACCAAATTTACAAAACTGATTGGAGATTCTTAATTGATCATTTGAACACAATTCATTCCTGGATTTTTGGATCCAGCAGCGCTGCCAAGGCAAAATGCATTGCCACATATATGAAATCAATCATGGTCAAAGTCCAAAAATTGCATGAACATACTTTTGTATATGATACAGGAAATACAAGAAGTCTGAAAAAGTTTTATGCCATGTCGTCACATAGGACAGTGTTGATACTTCTCATGGATATATTACAGTGTGATAAGATTGTATCATTTGATTTTTTATAGAAATTCAATAATTTGAAGCAAGGTTGGGAGTAGGCACAATTAAGACCCTCTTGTAAATTACCGTAGGATAGGAAACTATGCGGATTTTGATCAGGGTGCTAGCTTGTAGTATTCTACAGAACTAGGAAGATTGAATATGTTGAAGGTGGAAAATGAGTAGTTTACAGAGATGTTGGGATTCACTGAGGGTAGAGAAACATGGCTTTACAATTTTTTGCCTTAATCAGGTGTATGCCAGAGACATAAGCAGATTTACTTTAGATAATATTAAGTTTGATATGCATTCAAACCTCACGATGTGATCGCCTAAATGGAGGAGAAGGCTGTGGTTTTTCATTGTGTCCACACTATGGCACCTACATGCACTAGTAAGTGCGTTGTAACATTTGTTACATGAGCTAATGTATTCTGTTTTCGGTAATGTCTGATATAGTTATTTTTCGGTGTGATCACATGGGCATTCTATAAGCACATGTATCTCATGTTAATTCAAATCATCCCAGTCATTACCTTGTTCAGATTTTTTTTACATATTTTTTATAACGATTGTTGTTTTGCCAGGACTATTTTTTTAAAGCTTCCGATTTCATGGAATGTTTATATTACAATAACTTCATTGATTACATTTATTTGCAGTTCCGTATCTTCCAAAGCTGTTTTTATATTCCTGATCTTATTGCTTTCAAAAATGTGCTCCTAGTGTCATCAAACCTACAACTTTACTGACCATGGATACGACGAATAGAGATATATGGAAGCCCTCTTCAGTGGATATGTAGGGCATCCTAAGACAATAACAATTCTAGGATCACCCTTTACAATATTTCACAAATAACTATATCAGGGACATTCAAAAAAAGATTCTTAGTGAATGTATGAATATCAGAGTGAAACTGTGAACTCTTTATGGCTCTCAGCTAACCGCAATCTTAGCTATCTCCTTAATTAGGGCTCGACACATGGGGACTTATGGCAGAGGTGCCTCTTGTCTTCAAAATCAGGATGCAGGTTTTCAAGAAGAATAAAGAGGGCCCTGAGCTCTGAGATGCAATGAATATCATCTCCACAAATGGTGTATTCTCTGCTAGTGCTTTAGGGCAAGGATGAACAGATGGTGCTGCAGAAATCCCAGGTCCCAACTGAAGCAGCTTCTTATGGGATGAGAGGTCTGAAGAGGTTTATGACTCGCGGCTATAATTATATCTACGCTAATGCGGCATTCAATTTTAGATGAGCATAGTATAGGTCATTTGTTGTCAACCCTACAGGCTTAGGGAAAAGGACCTATCTTGAATTTTCACACATATATGATGAGTTCAGGGAGCTGGGATGTGCCTCAGTGGTGAGCGCACTTATTAGCATGTGTGACGGCACTGGGTTCAATCCTCAGCACCACCGTAATGATAAATAAATAAAATAAACCATTGTGTCCATCTATAACTAAAAATATCTAAAATTATAAAAGATGGTGTGTTCAGGTTATCTCCATGTAAAAATACCAAAACAAAATTTTTAAAAAAGCCCAAATACAACAAAGAACACCTCCAAACAACAACAACACCAAAAAAGAAAAAAGAAAACAGAACAAAATATCATATAAAAAAACCCCAACCATCAAAATTCTCTTACAATCCCATACCCCCCAGCATTTCATAAACACACAACACACCAGCTTCCTGAATTTGTCAGTGCCTTCTGGTCGAGATCAAGAGTACCAACCAGTAGAGGATCATCTTATTCTGCATCTTCTAGTTCCCTGGGAGAACATTGGACCTTTATGTAGGCAATTCCACTCCAAAAAAGCACAAAGACAGCACTTACCGCATTCAAACCAATGTCTGTGCTTTATGTAGACACTTCTTACACAGCGCCTGCCTCACAAGTTATCTCCCTTCAAGGTTGATCCCCAGGTAACTTTATTTGGAGGGATCATAGGCTGTTGCTCTCCTCCAGGTGCAGGACAGAATCTTCAGGACACAGTGTAGGTCCTCCAGGACAGCCTGGAGGCTCTGAAAGTAGTTAGCTATTGTCGGTCATAAAAAATCTGTGCAAACAAATTTACTGTAAATAAAAACAAAGTGTTTCACAGTGGGTTCCTGGTCAGGGAACTAAAAAAATGTAAGACCAAAGATGAGGAAGCAGCAACGCAATCTGTGACTCAGCAAGCTCTTTATTCAAGTAAGGTGTCAATCAAACACACAAGAGGCTTTTATTTGGGGCAAAAAAACCAAACTGAGACTTGACAAGGGGTCTGAATATATTAGCCTCATTAGGGTGGAAGCCAAAAAGGTAATTCCTGAGGTTTATTAGGTTCAGCTGATCCATTAGGGTTGGCAATGAATGGTTAGGCAAAGAATTTTCCTAGCGTTTACAGAAATTGGGATCAGCTGATCCAATAGGGATTGGAAGTAAGGGGCAGGTAAGGTGGAAGTTCTTTTGTATTTTCCCATTTGCCTTTCCTCCCTTCCCTCTGGTTGTGGCCTGGGCACTTAATTATCAAAAGCTCACAGGTTAGCAATGACATAGGCCTGTGGGGAAAACGCTATTTAGATAAGGAATTGACTCAGAGCCTATTTTCCATTATCTTTCAATTTGAAATCTGGAATATATTGATGATACTTTAAAATATCATTGGAACTGTTTAACCAAAATTGTACAATACATTAATTTCCTTTATGACTAGTATCTTTTGTGTGTAAGTAATAAAAATTGTAGACACTAAAAACTATTTTACGTGGACATGCATGTATATTATTGTTTTTAGCATTTCTCTGTTTGTCATTATTTTAGAAGGCTATCAATTAACAGGGGGTTGAGATAAAAGATCTTTAATAGCTATCCACGTAAAAATGTAAAATTGCACTTAGCATAAAGCCAAAATTCTTTTTTAAAAGAAGAAAAGATTTAAATATCTTTAGCTTATTGTGTTTAATTTCTATACAACCACAATTTATAATTACATGGCTAAAACTGTTTTGAATTTTGTTTTGTCCCAATTTTGTTTTAATTCACCCAGACTTTCACTGCCTTTTACTTTGCCAGGGAGAAAAAATTTGAGACACCGTGTCTATAAAATCACACCTGACAGAAAGCTTGAACTCCCAGGATGTCTGTTGCCAAGTGAGAACATAAGGAAAAATGGAATTAGACCATTTCTTGTATTTAGCCAAGAATTATTAACTCATCTAAAATCTAAGTATCTTTTAGTTAAGAGTGCTTGATATTCCAATATTTAGTTAGAAGATATTTAGCACTTTACTTTGTAAATTAATGAGTATCTCTTTAATAATGAGATATTGTTATTAATCAATTTATTTAAATTTAACTATATATTCTTACTTCTTAAAAGCCTAGATAATCAAACACATGTTAGGTAATGTTATTCTCGTCTGAGAAAATTAATTTGAAGCATGTATAATATATTTCTAGAATTTCACATTATCAGCACTTTATTAATAATCTGACACCTGAAAAAATTTATGATTCAGTAATATTAAGCCATATTTTTTATCTGTTTACACAGTTTTATCTGAATTATTTATGTATTGAATTAATTAAACTGTATTTTGATGTTTCTTGGATGGTTAATATGAGCACTCATTTTTTATATGCAATTTTTAATCTCACATACATACAGATATAGCACAAACACAAGATAATTGTGTGCAATATACACAAAAATAGACAAATAAGCAGAAAAAATTTTAAATTTTGTAGGTGTTTAGCTAACATTTTGTAGCCTTTAAATAGAACCAAACAATTTATGCTATTGAGGTGGGTAAGGCACTTTTCAACCACAGATTACATGCTTCACAGAATTTTGGTGCATCACTTGGCTGGTTGTTACTATGTGCCTCCCAAGAATATGCATCTACCCACTCTTGAAGAAACAAAGACAAGTTTGAATGGCTAAACTCTAAAAGTTGTAGCAAAACTGTGCCTTCTTCAATTTAGCATAAAAACAGCTTTCTTTTCTTAGTTATAGTTTCAGAAAATACACAAGGTTCAGTCCAGTCTGACTCAACAATTTACTCCACCCTCTCTATATTTCAAAAATGTGTGTGGTTCCCTTTTTTGAGGGTTTGTGACAAGCTCACTGAAGTTTCTCTTTCTGAATGCCTACTCATAGAAAGATCCCTGTTTGGGCACAAAAATTTCACTGTGTGCTGAACAATGAGGCTCACATAACCACCTGGAGGAGTGAGCCTGGCTGGTAAATTAATGTCGAAGTAATATTTAGAAATAAAGACAAAAGACACAGGAAAATAGTTTCACAGTGGGGTGCTCGTGGGTGGATAAGACTGATGAGTCCAATCTGTAAGGAGGGTTGGGCTCTGCATGCTTTATTAAGGAGATAGCACATCATGGGATATATTGTGTAGAGGAGGGTTCTTCAAGGAAACAACGTTGGCAGCAACAGGCTATTGGGACTTATGTATTGGCTCTAGACATCTGGCACATCAAGGCTGTAGCTGTTCTAATTATTTCTTTTCATTGAGGGCAGCAGGCATCAAATATAAAATAACGAACCATTACTCCCACACATGCATGGAATCTGCACCATTAAACGTGGAACCCTTCAAATGGCATGTCCTTCAGCACATTGAACTGAAGAGAACCAAAAAAGGCAGTCTATTGTCAAGGATGGAGTTTAAAGTAATGATTCTTTGGGTAGTCCAACAGCTTAAAATCAGAAGAGGTTGTATGAACTGGGGCCAAACACATAATTTGAAAAATTATAATTTTAGAAATTGGGAAGTGAGGTATAGAGACAATTGAATTGGTTACAGCTTAAAGTGTTTGAAAGTTTCCCACAATTAATTGAACAGTATTAGATTTCCACTGCCGTGCATAAAAGTTAAGAACTTCAAAGGAGTTTCGAGGTGTAGTCCATGATCTTTGGCATTTATCACCTTTGGCCTGCAGTAAGGCTGAACATCATGGTTCGGCTGGCAAGTGGTGGAAACATAACTTCTCACATCTTGTGGCGGGAGAGCAAAAAGAGACCAGAGAGAAAGATCAGGATCCACATCCCATCCAAGGACGTGTGCAAAGACTAATTTCTTCCATAATAGGCTTGCCTCCTACCACTTCTACCACCTCCAGTAGTACCATAGTGCTATATCCTGTCTTCAGCCACATGACCTTAGGGTCAAGAGATCCATAGTGCACAGCTACTGGGATGAAACTCAATGTTGATTTGGTGTTTCTGTTGAATCTATGCAGGAGCTAAATACATACTAGCATTATGTTGTAGGAAGAGGAATTGGGCCACTATAATAAAAATAATTTTTTGTGGTACAAGATAAAGTATAGTATACAGCACTAATATAATACCAAGATGTATGTGGAACATATTTTCAGCATCCTTTAACTGTTTTAACCCTGATTTGGTTAATTTTAGCTCATGAGTGTGGCACCCAATCTAGATTCTTGGCTTATTCTTTACCTACATGGTCTCATCATAGGGGCAATAGAGGGGTATTTGTCATCGGGTAAGGATTCTGTGGGGCAGAGACTATTATTTCTTATTACTCAAAAATATATTTTTCTTTAGGTCAAGCATTTTTGTTTGATTGTTTGTATATGTTTTTTTCTGGTAGCAACACACATGGATCATACACAGAAACATGTAACACACTCAATACAAGTTAATTAATGTAGCTTAGTGGTGTTTTAGCTGTAGAGGAACTTTGTCACCCCCAATAATTTGTCTTATTTTCTCTGTAACTCTTAAATATCTCAATCTTTTCAGTTTGTAACCAAAATCACCCACTGTTTTTCCCTCGTACAGTGTAAACAACTAAAAAAATATTTCTCAGTAGAATTTTTAATTACAAACATTGATTTTTAAAAAGGGGGTACTTTTTGGCATCTCCCCCACCGCACAATATAAAAAATAAAGGTGTGACAGCCATGTCACTCATATATATCCTTCTTAAGCCATATTTCAAATAAGCACAATTCTTAAAAAAAGGACAATAGCAAAGTCATATTTCCGCAAAATTTGTATAACATCCTGTGTCAAACCCAAAAGCTTTTTGCCCAGAGAGGCAGCAAAATATGTATAAATAAAGGCTCAACCGAAACAGAATATTAATGTGTGTGTGTGTGTGTGTTATGTGTGTGTGATTTGTGTGGTGGTTATATTTAACGGGGCTTGAACCCAGTGTATTATACGTATATGCAAGCTCATACTTCCCTATGGGCTGCATCCCTAGCCTACATTTTTCATTGTCTCATATTTCTTTTGTTGCCTGTGCTTTTATTCAATCTGAGATTCCATGACCAATGCAATGCTATTAAACTATTAATTCTACAGTATTTTAAACTTAAGGCCTTAAGTTTTAAATTTTTTCTCTATTTCAAGTTAAATTTTTACATCTGGAGGATGTAAGGATCTAATTTATTACCATATCAATGTGAACATCAAATTTTCCCTAATACTATATGTTGAAGATGCTGTCCTTTCCCCCATTGTATACTTTGACACCTTGTTGAAGACCCTTTTCCCCATACACAAATGGGTTTATTTCTGTCTGATGTTCTCTTTCAGTGGGCTTTGTAGTATGGTATTTATGCCAGTGCCTTAGTTTTAGTTACTGCAGAATTGAGTGTTATAGAGTTGGAGTTAGATTTTGTGTGATCTCTAGTCTTCCATTTCAATCTTTGCTTGGCAAATTCAGAATATTTTTGAAGATTTTATATAAATTTTAAGTTTTTTTTCTCTTTATACAAAAATGGACCTCTGAGATTTGATAAAGGATTGTATTGAATATGTACAGCACTGTGGGGTTATATGGAAATATATCAATTGAAGTCTTTTAGTCACGTGAAATTCATGCAAAACCTCCCCAAACTACCCCCCCCTTACGTATTTGGAGTTCATTCAATTGCTTTCAAAATTGGTCTGAAATTTTGAATAGTGAATCTTTTGTCTCTTGTATGATTTGTTAAGTATATTTTTCTGATGCTTTGTATGATATTTATTTTTTCATTTTTCTTTTTTACTGTTTATTGTTAGTATGTAGAAATTAAAACTGATTTTTTATTCTATCATTTCAATGGATTTTTAAATTAGTCTGAATATTTTGGGTGGAATATTTACTTTTTTCTCCTGTGCAGTCATGTTATCCATTGAATGAGAGATTTTACTCTCTTCAAATTTGGATTGTGTCTGTAATTTTTTAATTTTTTTTTTATTATTTATTTTTTTTTCTGGCTTACTTGTCATAGAACTTCTAGTACAATGTTGAAGAGAAGTGTGCAAGACTGGTCATCTTTGTTCCTTTGTGATCAAGAGGAGAGAGCTTCCAATTTTCCTCTTCTGAGTATGATGTCAGCTTTTGGCTGTTCTTATGTCATTTTCATCATGCTTAGATGTTTTCCTTCTATTCCTAGCCTTGTAATTGCTTTATTATGAGATTAGTGATGATTATTATCAAAGTATTTTGTCCACACTGCATCAGCTAAAATAATCATATAATTTCTGTTTTCCTTCCATGAATGTAGTAGATGGCATGATTTTTACATTTGAAACATCCTTCATTCAGAGTAAATTCCACTTTGAACAATGGTGATAAATTTTTTTATATATGTGTTTTTATATATGTTTCTGTGTGCTGTGTGTGAGTGTTGTTGCTGAAGGATCAAACCTGTGCCTCATGCAAGTTAAGCAAATACCTTCTTGCTGAGTTATATCGCTAGCCCTATTAATTTAAAACTATGTTGTTTGAATTCGTCTTTTAGGATTTTGGTGATGATATTCTTACTAGATTTTCAGAATTCTTGGCCTATAGTTTTCTTTTCTTTTATGTCTTTATTGGCTTGACATTGGGGTAAAATTTCTTGACTTTGTAGAATGAGTTTGAAGTATTTCGTCTAGTTATATATTGTTTTGACGAGGAAATGAGATGGATTTATGGACATTTTAAAAAAATGTGTTGGTAGAATACTCAGTGCGTAACACCTTGGATCCACGGGATTCTTTTCTTTGGTGGTTATTGACCATTGATAATATCTCTTTTACAGTTAAAGGCCTTGTACAGATTTTTATTTCTTCACATAGGTTTATCTGCATGCTGTTACTTGGAGCATATTAACTTCTGTGTTATCCCTTTTATTGGCATGGTAATTTCCACATTTCGTGTTTATTCATTTATGTGAGGCATTAATTTCTAATGTATCTCTTCAATTTTATAACTTTAATTATTTGAGATATCTTCTTTTATTTTAGTTATTTGCAGCAAAGGGATTTTCAATTTTTTTAATCTCACAAGATTCCAGGCTAATTTGTTTTTGGTTTTGTTTTCTTGTATTATACTCCAAAGATCTACTCTTTTTTGCTCTAATGTTTATTATTTGGTTCCATTTGCTTATTTTATTTAGGTTGTTCTCTTGTTAATTATTTTTTATTCTAAAGATGTTATAAATGTCAGCACGAATACATTAAATTTTATATTCCACATATATAGGAGCACTTTTTTTACAAATCTCTGGTTGTATGCAAAGTATATTCAAACCATTCATGATTCGTATATGGCATTTAGGGTAATGATATCATCTCATTCTACCATCTTTTTTTTTTTATTTCCTTCATCTTTTGCCCTCTCCTTTCCCTCCCTCCCATTGGCCATTCTGTATTCCTATAATCCTCTTGTGTTCCCAATCCCAACCTGACTGTGAAATTGGCCTCCTTATATCAGAAGAAAACATTGGCATTTGGTTTTTGGGATTGGTAACTTCACTTAGCATTATATTCTCAACTCATCATTTTCTGCAAAAAAAAAATACCATGATTCTTTTTCTCTCTTATTGCTGAGTAAATTCCATTTGTGTGTATATACCACATTTTCTTTATCCATTCATCTACTGAAGGGCATTAGGTTTTCGGTTCCACAGTTTAACTATTGTGAATTGTGCTGCTATAAACAGTGATGTGGCGTTTTGTATCCCTGTGTATGTGTTTTTCAGGTCTTTTGGGTAAAAGACAACAAGGAGTAGGATAGATGGGTTCATAAGGTGGTTCCATTCAAGTTTTCCAAGGTATCTCCATACTGCTTTCATATTGG
>JAKELJ010000221.1:0-48076 GCA_025594165.1 Tamias sibiricus | reverse complement strand
AACTCAAAGAATTTTTTTTCAAAATTTCAAAACTAAATTTTTGGATAGGTTTGATCAATTCCTTGTTGCATCCTAATATTCAGTCCCTTACTGTTGTGGTGCCATGTTTTAAGTTCTACATTTTTAACGGAAGGCCTAAAAATTAGGCAGGATTTTGACACCACCCGTGAACCCCCCCCCATAATATCTGTGTCTTGAATTACAATTATAGCAATGAGTTATAGAGACAAACACAATAACAAGCATTCCAGTTTGGATTTCACTCTCAATTATCATTCAGCAAGACTTTTATAAGTAGTTCTATGTGGCAGCACATATTCAAAGTAATCTGATCTATATGAGATGAAGCTTATTCAAATTGCCATCTGGGTGATATAGAGGAAAGACTGATTTGGGATAAATAAAGATTTTGAGTTGACAATAATCTTGAGACCTACTCAAAGCATTTCTTTTGGCTTTTTGTGCACATGCTTCTTGACGACTATATGCAGTGCAACAATGCTTGGATATAGACCATTGGTTTAGTCAGAATACTCATACTGATTTTTTTATAGCATTCCTATGCATAATTTTAGTGTAAGTGATTGTAGTTCCTTAGCCTGAGAACTTGTAAGAAGTGAGGAGTATATTTGAAATCGGTGGTTTAAACATCCAAAACATGCCTGACAGATTTAGAAGATTTTAACAAGAAGTAGTAGAACTAATTTATTTTTATACTCGTCTTAGAGCAAAGTGATGTTGAAATACTAATAGAGCAAGTCACCAAAACATTTTCCAAGTACAATACATCAATTGTTTTTAATTTAGGTAAATAAGATTATTGGTCCTTTTCGTACGCATTTACCCCTGAATTTTTATTCTTAAAAGTTACTTAACCTAATGTCAAAAATTGAAAGGATAGTACCAATGGAACACCCCTATTTTCCATTAGAATAGATATAATCAGTTTGTAATACGAGTTTTGCCATATTTACAACTCTCATCTGTAATGTGGTGTTCTCAACGTTTTTTATTTTTGTACCGAAGTTTTCAGAGTTATCATTTTGGTTGACTTCAGGACACAATGTCAACCTACCTAATTTCTATATTTTTTTTGTAACCGAGGGATTGAACTCAGGGGACTTGACCACTGGCCCGCATTCCCACCCCTTTGTTGTATTTTTATTAGAGACCAGGCCATCACTGAGATACACTAAGATGACCTCAACCATTTGCGGAGGCAGGCATTGAACCTGCACCGATCCGCCAGACCTCAGCCTCCCAAGTGCTGGTATTACAGGGGTGGCAGCGCACACACCCCCAGCTCTAAATTCATGAAATGAGATCTCCTATGAATAAGGAAGTCCTATTTTCAATAACCACAGCACAATTTGTGACAACCAAGGCAATTGAATAATCAGACTCAATACTATTATCTAAGATTTGACTCATATATGCAATTTCTCCAATTTGCCATAGTGTCCCTATAGAAGCTTTTGATTTTTTATATTTATTTATTATATTTGGTGCTTGGGAATTGAACCCCAGGACCCTCGCACGTGATAGGAGAACACACACATTAGATTTCAGCCAATGAACTACAATACACCGCCCAGCTTTTAATTTTTTTAAAGCCCCAGATCCAAAGAACCTTGCAGTGGCATTTGGTTATAATGTCTAGTAGTAAGTAACATGTAAATGTTTATAAGCATAAAATAAAACAGAGGATATAATAATAATTACAACATCAAGGAAATTTGACAGCAATAAAAGCACCAATTATTGACCAGTTTTAGTATTCTATTTTTAATCCCTCGATTTCTGACAAAATACACTTAAAATACAGTTTTAAACAAAGTGAAACATAAGATTTAGTATTTTTCAATTGGTGAGATCTGGTGAAGAAAAGATATAACAAAACAAAAAACCCAATTATGACAAAAAGTTCTTAATATTTCTCCTACTAAATTTTACATCTTCTGAATTAAGGAATTTCACAACATCAGTAGAAGCCCTGGAAGTAGCGTCTACCATTGGACATAAGAAACCCAAGCAGAACACAAAGAGAAAACTCATTTACTTACATGAGTGAGCTCATATAATGAGGTACAAAAAGGACAACCATTGTTCTTACAATTGTATTGCGATTGTCTTAGCCCTAGTTCAGACTTCACTGAAATTTTAATACATATATAAAGAATCCATTTTATAAGAGCAGCCTAGAAACCTGGAGACAAAGGATTGTCAGAGAAACCCAGTAAAACACATATTACATTTGGTAGAAAGAGTTAGTATAAATTCACAGATTATGTTTGCGTAAACAGGAATTGAAAATAAAGAGATGAGTGATGACTTTAGAGCAATAAGAGGATGTTGCAAGATAATAAGGATATGGCTCTAAGGCATGTTATAACATGATATAGTCCATTTCCTACGCTCTGAAGAACATGGTATTTGTGAAAAACTTAAAGCGAAGCAGTCAATGCTATTTAGCAGATGTCGCTGCTTTCCAAAACAACGAACAATAACAACAACAATAGCCCTCCGTGATTTGAGTAAAATACTTCAATCAAGTTCACCAAAAACAAAACACGTGAGACAGATTTTGGTGAATACTAGTCAAATTACGTCATACACAAAACAATATTGCGAAATTTTATTTTATTTATTGTCTTTTAGTCTCAAATATAGCAATGATAGAACCTTGACAGACAGATTTTTCTGCAAGTTCCCCAATTCAATAAGGATATGTTAAATATGTTTACATTGGTAATTATAGGATCGAGAGATTTATAGTAAAGAAAGAGAATAAGCGATATGAAATTAGAGGATTATCAAGGTCAGGGGACATTAACAAAATGACATCTCTTTTTATATATGACCTTAACAATGATGTTTTTTTTCCCCCCTTAAAAAACAGTATTTCTTCTACTCTCAAACTTTGCTGACACATAAACATTTCTGCTCATCTGATATGAGAACTACAAAAATGAGTTATAGCAGAATGTCCCCCCCCAGCTGGAAACCATTTTTATTTTTTTTTTTTTATTTTGTGTATCAGAGATTGAACTCAGCAGCACTGGACCACTAAGCCTACAATCCCCATCCCTTATTTTGTATTTTATTTTAGAGACAGGTACATGGATCACTGAGTGGCATAGTGCCTTGTTGAGATGCTAGAAGACATGGCTTTAATAACTTGCGATCCTCCTGCCACAACCTCCCGAGCTGCTGGGATTAAAGGCGTGTACCACTGCACCTGGCAGAAACAATCTCTAAACATCACTGATGAGAAGAAAAAATTGTTACACGCGTAAACTTGAAAGGCAATTTTGTATAATATCGAGTGATCTATCTAGTAATTCTACTGCTTCCACATCTGGCCTAGAGGAAACAGTCCAGGGAGGCCTGTTGCCGATGATTACACATAAGTAAAAAAGCGCAAGAAAACAATAGCTATGTGTACCGGCATATGAGAACTTATATTACAAAGGATATAGATGTAGCCTACCTATTTAGTTATTTTGTAAACTGCTTAACAAATATATATCTGTACATAAGCAGACATTGGATTAGGTTGAAAGGCAAACTACTCCCAGGCGCAGATAGTGCACTGCAAGAATCTTCCATTAAACCGCAGATAACTTTTGTCCTGACTGTTCATTCCATGACAGTTTATATCCCATGCGACTGCTGCAATGCAGATCCATCCCACTGAACCTTCATTTACATTTGGGCCACTGGAGGTCTCCTTTGCACCCAACTCAATCCTACATCTTTTTATTTTTTTTTTGTACTGGGGATTGAACTCATGAGCACTCAACCACTCGAGCCACTTCCCCAGCCCAATTTTGTATTTATAGAACAGTAGGGGAGTCTCAATGAGTTGCTTAAGCACCTCACCCACCCCGCAATGCTGGATTACAGGTGTGTAGTACCACCACACCCAGTGATTTCAAATGCTTCTCCTTAAAGTGTCTAAGTTTAGCCCTTGACCAAATTATCTTCACGGAGGGCTAGGATCTAGTCTTACACTTTATCAACCCAAATTCTCTCATTTCTGCAACAATCCTGAACTTTTCTTCCTGCTCCCTCCCCTTTCTCCTTCGCTGATTCTCCTGCCCCTCTCACTTTCTCATCTCTCTTCCTTTCGTTTGCTTATTGCCAGTTTACTTTTTCACTCCAAAGATTGTTGCAATGATTTTATTTCAGCTGTTATTAATGGTAGTGGCCAGGGGTTTTTCCTGAAAGTTCCATGCAATCCTGATGAGAATACATTGTTGGTAAACGGGAAGGAAGAACCCCTTTTCTAATTTAGGGATAAGGATTCTGAAATGGCTGCCAACGGCATACTGAAATGTTCTATAATTTGAGAATAGCGAAACCTGAAGCGTATGGTGTTGGGCAATGAACCAGTCAGGACAGAAGAAAAAAATGTACAAATCCCTGGGATATGGAGTAGGATTTGGGGGAACGCGCTGGAGGGGCAGTTAACATGGCAGGCATCCTGGGATCCTACTGGAGAACAGGCAGAGATTTAAGGTTATAGAAACAGACAAGGGCATGGAGGGTTGTTAGCTCAGTGGTTAGTGCCTGCTAGTATGTGTGAGGCCTGGCGGATTTGATCTCTCAGACACCACATAAGAACTAAATAAAACAAAGGCATAATGTGTCTAGCTACAAATATATATAGTATTATAAGATATATATAATATATATATATTAGTAGTATACTATATGCATGAAGGAGACAGACAAGTATTCCATATTTTAAGGGTCTAATGTGTTTGGATGTTGTCTCTCCTGACAGGGATATGCGTGGGCATAGGTCATATTTTTTTCTTCGAAGTTTATTATTTTTTAATACCTTTATATTATATTTTATGTGGTGCTGATGGATCGAACCCAGGGCCTTGCACGTGAGATAGGCGAGCACTACTACCAACTGAGCCACAACCCCAGCCCATATAGTAATATTTTTAAACAAAAGGGGGGCATGCTGGAATAATTAAATTAATTAAAGTTACCGCTGCAGAAAGTGATTGTAAAGAATTAGAGATGATTATAATTCTATGCTATAGCAGATGAGACTTTAAGAAAATTGTGTTCATAGGGTTGGATTTCAAAAACAGAGGAATAAATTAATAAAAATGGATGATTGGTGTACCTCAAAGACATATGAGCATTGGCATGAAATTTAGAACATATGGGGTAATGTGCTCGGGCTGTACCCGCATTGGAGCCTTTCTTTCTGTAACTTTTTCCTGCACCTTACCTTCTTCATATTTGGCAAATGCTGCTGTATAGTAAATGGATTCGAGGGCTTATAATCCTTTTCCTGAACGGACTAATTCTTTGTTATAGATGGCTTTGTGATGATTAACTCCTCTCTCAACGTATGTCAATTGAGCTAGATGTCCATAGAACATGAACACACAACTTACTGGATCTTTGTAAATTTGCGGTTACGAAATATTTCAGCCTTCTAGTAGTTTAGTAGCCTATATGACCTTGGAATCGCAATTTGTCATTCTGAAACGCAAGTTTTCCTCATTTTGGAAAGTCTAGATTATGGATAATACTTAGTGTGTAATGTTGAGTTGAAGAGATTAGGGTCTGTAATGGATAAAGAGCCACCGCCAATGTTGTGGTTTGCTATTATGAATGGCCTTTCCCATGTAATTGTTTCACATTCTTTGACTAGAGGTCAAGGGTGAGGCAAACTGGTGTACCTAGGACTAAAATTGGCCCTCTAACTATTGGTAAGTAACAGTTTTATCAGAACATAGCTATCAATAATTTGTGTTATCATATTGACCAAGGCTGTTTTTGGTGACTATAATGGCGCAGATTTGCAACAAGACTCCATCTGATCAGCACAAGCCTCAAATATTTACTATCTGAGCCCTTTATTAGAAAAAGGGTTTTGCAGATCATCTACGACTTAAGGTATTAATTTCCCCCCGCAAATGTGCCCTTTTTTTTAAAGTTCCTCCTCTCTTTAGGTTTTCTCAATTTGGACTCCATGCTTGTGTTGTTTGTGAATAATTAAATTAAAAAGTGTAAGCTAAGCAATGGAAGCAATCCCAGCAACAATTTTTTCTGGAAAGCCTATGCAAACATTAATATAGAAGGAAGAATTAATATTGCAGTTCTACTTCTGAAAACAAAGTAAGAATGCGATTTAACTAAACGTGCATGTCTACTTTATAGACACATATTTCTAGATCTTGATGATATTTGCACAGTAAGGGTTAATTTTTGGTATTCCCCGATGTCCTGGTAATGATTTAATGTTAGACTAAATGTACCCTAAAATGTACAAACCCAAAAATGTAAACCAAAAATTCAAGTAATAAAATAATTTGTAAACGAACCAAAGAAATCCATTAGGTTAAAATTTGTAGTGGTCTCCGATGAAATTAAAAGATATATTAAGCCCAGGCTCGGTTGGCGAGCATGCACTGATAATCCCAGGCAACTTGGGAGGCCTAAGGCAGGAGGATCCCGACAGTTCAAAGCCAGCCTCAGCAATGGTGGAGGCACAGTAGCAACTCCAGTGAGACCCTGTCATATAATAAAATAGCAAACTTAAATAAAATAAAAAATTAAAAAGAGGCTGGGGATGTATGTGGCTCAGTGGTCAAGTGCCCCTGAGTTCAATCCCCGCGTACCGATACACACACAGACCGACACCAAAAAATATATTAATATTTGTTATGAAGCATAATTATTTATAGTAACATTGTAAGAGATCCAGTGATAACTCTCCTTAAATTATGCTTAAATAATGTAGTTATCGGAGGACAAAAACCCCAACCATTAATTTAAAATATACCCAAGTAAGGTCTATGTCTTTAATTTTATCTATTTTAAAATTTTTAGGAATATTATGATGTGCAACACTGTTTTTTTATTCTACTGTACATGAGAAGGGCTTTCTAATACAGGATAAAAATAGTGTTAATATATGAGGAGGGTAAATTTTTATATTTATACTAATTTTTATGCATTAGTTTTTTTGTCATAGACTTTTAAAACTATTTATCAAAAGGCCTCTTTAGCATCGCCTTTTCTGCATGCCCTCTAGGCTGCTCAATTTAGAGCAGAAATGGTCAGATTACTGAGTAAAGCTCATTTAACTAGCTTCATCAAATTCATTCAATATTTTTAAAGTTTGAGGGTGCTCTAGAGACTAGGTTTTAATTCCACCTTCTCTCTCTTCTCTCTTCTCTCTCTCTCTGTGGTTTTGGGATTGAACAGCCAGGGCCTTGTCCCATGTAGAGGCAAGCACTCTACCAACCGAGTTTATAATTCCCCAAGACCTAAATCAACATTCCCAATTATACTGATGAAAAGTTTGAGTTCTCTGAGGAGAGTAAGACAATCTAAACGTGGGCATCTGCCTTTTTTGACTGACAGTGGTAATGAATGTCCTGATCAACTGTTGACACACAGTTACATCAATTTTTGTCATGCTGTGAAGAATGAGGCTAGTAATACCATATGCCTTAGAATTTTGTGAGAGGGTAAATTTCATTAGTTTATTTATATGTTTTTACAAATTTTTTTGTGGTATTGAGGAGAGTTGAGTACAGAGTATCAATGGGATGTCTAACCACTATGGCAACCCTCCCCAGCGTTTTAAATTTTTTATTTAAATTTAAACATGTGATACTTCCATTAAATAGCCTACAGGGTAGGAGTAATTATCCCTGCATGTGTAAAAGTGAAATGCTCCTCAGCCTTGCAATGTCCCAACTTTATCTCCCTGAGCCCGCTCATCTCCCCAGTCCTCTCTCACAGGAATAATCTTCCTTATAAAATCAGGAGTGTATTTATCCTTGTAACAACTGGGAGGTACTTTTCTGGCTTTTCCCATTATTGGGCCTCCCAATTTCCCTGTGCTGTCCATTGGGCCTCCGACACATCACGCAATGGTAAGGTGACTTATTTTGCCTGAGAATTAAGACACCTACAAACCACTACGTGTAGATTACAAAGGGTGGGGAGAGAAAGGCCTCATTACTCAAAGCAAAGAACCATTCCTTTTTATTAAAGGTAAAATAAAAAAAAAAAAATTTTTCCTAGAGATTTCTGGATAGCACAACTGCAGCCAAAAGAGTGTTAAACAGGCATGTGAAAAGTATTAAGGCTATCACACCATTTTTTTGCTCATCTGGGCCTCCTCCCCGCACCCTTTCTTCCTGTAACTACCATCTCAGGTATTTGAACCCTCACCTTCTGTTTTCTGACGCATCCTGGGACAAAGGATTTGGCTGGAGCATTTCCACAGTTGAGCCTCGAGGTCGCTTTTAACATTTGAAATACAGGCCTTAGTTGGTGCTATCTGGTCCCCTTCAGCCTGGCCCGGATTTCTGTCTCTTGTCCCCCCAACCCCCCCCACCTTAAATAAAATCCCTGTTCTTGTTTACTCATTAAGAAAGCACATAAAAACAAAAACTTTCCTTCATTGTTGCAAAGGAGTGGGGACTCTCCTGAAGTTGTCATTTACCAGCACCTCCCCATATAAACGAAAAGGGCCATTGACTAATATGAAGAGAAAGAGGGATAAATGGTGGGTCATATGGGATTTATCTGAAAGGCAAAAGGGATAATAAAAGGGGATTCTGTGAATTGTGATAGTTTAGGAAAGGTTCTTAGGTAAGCATGGCTTCAAAAATAACACTTGAATTGTACCTGGACTGACCCACATGAGAGAATGAACCTATAATAGTAGACCACGTCATTGTATCACCCTTCTCCCCCTGTCAGCAGGCTTTTGCCTTTGCTTGCTGCTTGTTTCAAAGTTTCTTGTTCTATAGCGCCAAAGATTTACTTGCCCCAACTTCTGTCTCTCTTCTTCAGCCTGAGAGTATCTTTAAGCACAACTCAACTGTAAAGGAAGGGCCACCTTCTTGTTTTTCCTCTTAGGTTTCTCTAAAAATTGTTTTTAGTTTTTTATTTAATTTAAAAAAACAACTTGAATAAAAGTTACATATGCACATAATTTATTTTTTTGGGTCACTAAATTCTTTTACTTCTTGTTTCAGGGAGATTGAACCCAGGGGCGCTTAACCACTGAGTCACATCCCAGCCCTTTTTATTTTTTATTTTGAGACAGAGGTCTTGATAAGTTGCTGAGGGTCTTATCTAAGGCTTGCCTTGAACTTGTCAACCTCATCTGCCTATCAGGCTCCCAAGTTACTGGGGTTACAGTTAGTGCATCACAGTGCCTTGCAATAATCACATAATTCTATGAGGTTTTGTTAGAAAAAACAGCAGTTCCTGTTCCCAACTTATCCAGAAACAACTACTTTTATCCTCCATTAACTAATATTTGTAATTATTTAAGGCAATGGTATCAATCCCACAATTTCTTAAACTTCAATGGCAGAAATGCTTGTGTAGTATCTTTTTTGGCCATTTGAGAAGTCAATTTATTTCCATGATTAATTAGACTTGTCACTATGAAGAGGAGGATTTAGAAAAAGGATTTCTCTTTCCTCCCCTAGTTTCCATGAAGTATATGTGACTTGTTATTCCATTCCTCTCACCATATGGAGTGACTACCTAGTCGGGGACTTATAGGCAAAAGACTAGGATAAATTTTTATTGTATTACATTAATAAATGTAATAAAATAAAAATTTTTCCTGACTTTTACAGTCACCCTAATCCTTATATTTTAAATTTGGTTAGCTCTATTTTAGTGCTTATATAATGTCATGGTTATAGTAAAAGCTATTTACAAATCAGCCATATACTAAGCCATAGATTTGTTTGTCAATTATGCTGCTTGACTTTAGACATAAAAATTCTAGGTTGAAAATAACTTTAATTGAGTGCTTTTAGGCATGTTTCAATTGTCCTACTAATTCTTCTCATGTTACTGTTAAGAAGTCTGAAGATTCTGGATTCTCAGTGGTAGGGTGCTTGTCTAGCACATGTGAGGCACTGGATTCCATCCTCAGCACCACATTAAAAAATAAAGTAAAGGTATTGTGTCCATCTATAGTTAAAAAAAATTTTTAAAAGTCCTGAAGAAGAGCCTGGGCGTGGTGGCACCACACCTGTAAATCCCACACTTGGGAGGCTGCTGAAGCAGGAGGATCGCGAGTTCAAAGCCAGCCTCAGCAATGGCGAAGGCACTTAGCATCTCAGTGAGGACCCTGACTCTAAGGAAAAATACACAAAAATAGGGCTGGTGATATGGCCCAGTGGTTGAGTGCCCCTGAGTGTCAATCCCCCTGGTGGTACCAAAAAACAAAAAAAACAAAAACAAAAAAAGTCTGAAGATTCTGGTTTCCTTGGTCCTTGTCTGTTGTATGACTTTTTTCCCTTCTGGAAACTTATAGTTAGTATCTTCTCTTTGGCCCAACGTGTTCTACTATATTCTCAACAATGACAGGGGGAGCAGGTCTATTTTTACACAGTATTTTGGAACTCACAGTCCCTTTCAGTTCCTGAAACATTTCTTGATGTTGTTTATTTTGCAGATTTCTTCCCTATTTTACTCTGTTCTGTCTTTTCTGAACTTTTCAGATAATGATTTGCTGTCTGGACTTGTTCTTCAAATTTTATCTTTAACCCGATTTTCTGTATATGTATTTTTGTTCTAACTTTCAAATATAAAAATTGCCTTAACTTTTACCTCCTAATCTCTTGTTATTTGAATTTTAAAATTAAATGATTTTTTTATTTATCGACGAATATAAATTATATTTGAATTTCAAAATAATATGGTCATTTTTAGAATAATGTAATAATTATCCAAAGCAAATATCATTCATTGGCTCCTGAAACAGTCGAAAAGATATCATTCTTTGAAGTAAAACAAAATATGTAGTAAGAATGGTCATACAGAAGCCAAAAAAAAAATATGTGTTAGAAAACTGCTGAAACATAGTTAACTTATGCTGGGAACCACCGTGTTAGTGAAAATATAAAAGGGGTTTATTGGGGTGCTGCACATGGGGCAAAGGGTACGGGAAGGCAGGAAGGGGGGTTTGGGACGGGGATTTAAGGGAAGGGGGAAGGAAAAGGGATGGACGTGGATCAGGGGACACAGCAGGAACAGAGAGCGATTTCAGTCCGGGGCTGGCTTAACTAGAGTAAGGGGCGCATAAAAAACACCCTTGGGAGTGCTGTCCTTTTGTCCCTACTAGGCCAGCAGAGGTCATGGGGGGAGGTAGTGGTAGTGGGACAAGGGACTTGGCTGGAGGATCCTGGTAGCTGTAGTTTTACCAAGGCACCTGGGGAGGGTGGTGGCCTTCTGCCCGGGAGGTTGCAGCCTCTGCCCTAGAATCCAACATTCCCCACCCTTTTGATTTCTTAGGAAAGTGGGGCGTGCGTGTTTCGAACTAGGCTGCTTCGGAGCTGAAATGGGGGCCGACGTGGTGGTAGTTTTGGGGGGGAGATGTGGGCAGGAGGCAGGTCCATCTGGAGGTGAAAAAATGTCCCAGGAGTAGGCGTGGAAAAGATGAATCTGTTCAGGTGTGGGATGGTGAAGTTTTCCTTTGAAGCCATATGTCGTGGAGAGGTGTCAAACCAGGCATCTGAAGAAAGTCACTGAGGGAGTCCAGCCGGAGAGCATGTATAAATGTGGGTCTTGCGAGTTTGCAGGTAACACTATTGTGGAAGCATCAAAGGGAAAGAAGGTGAGATTGGATTATTTTCCCATAGGCCTGGTGTTCCCACCAGGTGGGACTTAACGTGAATAGGCCAATGTAGAGTGCGTATCACATCATAAAGAGCTTCTGGTGGCAGCATAAGGGCAGGACTCACAGGGGTCTCTGTTTGGAAAGTCACTCATTGGTTTTTTTTTTTTAACAGTTTTGATAGTCCCTGGGAAAAACTGGGTTAAAGGTTCAAAACGAGAAAAAACAGAAAAGGATTATTTTGAGTCAGTATCAGGAACACAAGAGAAACGAATTTTTTAGAGGGACCGGCTGGGAAAGGGAGAGCAAGTAACACTGAAGTAAGTTGTCATTTTTTGTGGATTCTTCAGTTGGTTGATCAGCTGGTTTCAGTCTGGAAATATGAATCCTAAGAAGTCAAATTTTCTTGAGGTAGCAGCTGTGGGTGTGCACAGGTCAACAACGTTGAATAGGTCCTGTCCAATTCTGGGACAAAGGAAATAGTTCCTGTGTCCTGGGGATGGGGAGAAATACTACCCAAGAACCAGGTGTCAATGGGAAATGAAGCAGTGAGGTCTACCTGGGTCGATGCGAGAATGAAATCTTGCACTTTCATATACTGATGCTCTGCTGAAGGATAAGAGTAGGAGAAGGAGGAGATCTTTGGGTGAAGGTTCTCTTGAGGTTGTGGCATTCGACTCCGCGGTGGAAGGGGCTGGTCCGCCCAAACATAAACCTCAAAGGGGATAGTAAGGAGGGCTTTTTGGAGAGACTCTGATCCCTAAAGAGGCGGAGAGGGAAGTAAAGAGTTTTATTACTCTCTACCTTTCCTGAAGAACATGGGGTGAATACGGATGTAAAAATGCCGGATTAATGTTAAGGGAAGTTGATAAATTTGGGTAACTAGTGGCAACGATCACACCTGAATCCGGGTGTGATCAGAGGAGGTAAGAAAGCTTGGATATAAAAGAACTTTTGCCCATACGTTTCGACCGGTTAGTAGAAATGGAAAACAATTTTCTAAAGGGGTGTCAGCGGGATGGAATAAGAAAGTTCCATCGACTACAATACAAATACTTTGAAAAAGCGTGCCATTTCAAAGTAAGTATTAGATGGGAGATCCCAGGGTCTGTGACTCGGGTCGTCACCCCGGAGCCAGGCAGACGTGGGGATATTCAAGAGCCGCTCAAGATTATCGGGGGGGGGGGGGTGGAGGGGGGGGGGGGGGGACAATGAGCCACCTAGGCGGGCGAAGGGTTATTTCCGTCCGTGTACACTGTTCCCGGACAAAAAGAGAGAGAGACTCAAGTCCGGAGTAGGCCAAAGAAAGGGCCGAAAGGAACCTCTGGTATCCGTCTCCAGCTAAGAGGCAAATGTTGCCGGAATGACACCAAAGTTTAATGATTTGCGGTCGGAAAAGATGAAGCGGAGGCTTGATGTCAGAGAGTGATTCCCAGAAGGTTTATGGCCCTTGTAATAGGAATGGAAACGTGAATGGAAGATAGGAGAGGATTGATTGTATGGGCAGGGAAGTGTGGGGCCTGAGGTAGTAGATTGGACTGAAGCCAGAAGAGAAGGAGAAGACAGTGCTGGCATCATCCATCATGTATCCCGTGACCTATGTGAGAGTCCTCCACTTTGTTGTTGAAGGACAATGGGAGATCCCTAATTAGTTTTTGGGCAGAAGAGAGGCTTGGCAGGAGTTTAAGCCTGAAGCGTCTCTAAAAGAATCCATGTTCTGGGGGCTTCTGGGAGACTGGGAGAAGGAAAACTGGGTGTAAAGAGAAGCAGGACTGAACAAGGTTGAAGGAGCTGAGCGACGACAGGGCAGGAGAGTTTGAAGGCTCTTATACGTAAGTCTTTAAAATTGGTGAGGAAGAGCAAAAGTGACCATGAGCATCAAATTTAGCTTTTTTAGATTTCCTGGTAAGAAGTAGGTAATGCATCGGCCAAAGCCCGAAAGACAGGGGGGCTCAACAACGTAATGGTGGGGTCAAAGCTAGTATTAGAAAGGAGACGGAGGAAACACGATACCCACGAGAGGGAAGAAAGTTTAAAAGATGGTAAGAGGTACTCACGAGCTGAGGGAAAGGAGGGTCCTGCAGAGCAAGAGGTGAATGGGTGATCTGAGAAACGTTTCTGCAGAAGATCTGAGATGCTCCTTTAGTGAGGGACAATTCCTGAGATGGTTACCTGGCAACATGTTGGGGCAGGTTTGGGTTGGACGTTACGGGTGGACGCCAAGGGCTCTGAGGAATCAGCATTTCAAACACGCAGGGGACAGTTTCCCAACTTCCCAAAATTGGCTTTTGACCTGAACTCGATTATAATCTACATATGATGACTGCCTATGAGATTTTGGCTTCACTTGCCCTCCTAACCTTAGGAACCTCCTTACTACTGTAAGGGAAAGGGTCCGATTGACCGAGTCGCTCTTTCGGGCTGAACGGGGGCGAAGTGAATGGGGGCAGTAGTTTGGAGTTCCTTTTGGTAGAAGATAGGTCCAGATTGAAGCCATGGGGAAGGTTTTGTAACGTCATACAGGGACTGGAAGCTTCTATTGGAGAAACAAAGAGACCATGAGTAAACGAAGAAATGTTGCAGCATCTTGAAATGATCAATGTATACCATGAAGAATGATCAATTCAAAAGCTTTGAGCATGTACAGAGTTATCGTGAATGTAAACACATACACTTTCAACTTAGGGCTGAAGTTACCTTTGCTTCTAAAATGTTCAGAAATGGTTGTGTGCATCTGTTTAACTGTTTTGACTGGATGTCTTAGAGATGAAATCTGTCAAACTGACTTCCTGTTTTGACCATTGGTAAGGAAGTCAGCTGTTTCTGATGGAAATCTTTGGGGAAACTTGAGAGCAGCTTTTGTGCTCGGTGCCTTCTTGTAAGGATGGGGTCCAGGGTCTTGCTTGACCTTGTGGCTTTTCCTCAGGAAGCATTAGGGATGTTTCTTCCCTTTTTATGGACCCTGCCACCCTCCTTTTTAGCAAGAAGCCACTGAATTGGCTTTTTCTGTCTCTTCCATAGGTCTCACAACCTCTCTGATCAGGAAGTTATGTGGCCCAGAAGGATGTAAAGCTCTGTAGAGATGTTTCCTCTTGTCCCCTCACAGGCAGCAACTCTGGGACAAGAAACCAAATACTGGTCTTCTTGAGCCCTTTTTTGATTAAGTTTAAAAGTTTTGATCTTAGACCATACCAGTAAGCTAATCTATAAATTGAGAACATTGGGCTTTTAATTTTAATGTTTATAAACTTACAGTAGCCGGGTTCTGGTGGTTACCTATACTGTCTTGACGGTTTTTTTAAAGGTCAGGTGTTTTAAGTTTTGAAGTTGATTTCTGTTAAAGAAAGGGCTGAGAGCATTTAGCTGACAAACATATTACAATTAGAACGGATTGAAAGAAATTTTGAGAGTATTTAAACCTTTTTGGAAAAAAATGGCAACAAATGTTTTTACAATATATCTAATTACCGATTGATGTTTTCCATAAATCAAGTTTAGCTCTTAAAGAAAGGACATGATATTTTTGAAATAAATTGTTGTTTAACCATGAGCTATAACAATTTTAATTCCGCTCTAATGATTACTTGTTTAAAAGGAAGGAAATTAAAGTACATTTAAACAGTTAGGCATTTTAACCTTGTAAATTATATTAGAACGTTTCTTGGAAAAAACATTGCGAATTAAGTTTTGAAGTTTGAAGGTACCCTTATTTATTTGCGCCCATTTGAAGGGGAAGCGAGGAGACTAAAGAGGCAAAGATGATTTTAGCAGGGGATGAAAAGAGCGGAATTGATTGAAATTCCCATTCTGAATGGGAACTGAGGGAACTGTGTCCTGTACGTGAATGAGAAAGAGAGAGATAGAGCAACAGAGACAGAAGGGGAATAAATGGTGACGAGATAAGGCCACTTTGTGCTCGGGCAAGAAGCCAGAGGGAGGGTCGCCGCAAGGCAGAGTCTGCTGGAATTGGAAATGGCGGGTTCGGAGGATTTATGGGAGAACCAAGCAGGCGGCTCTGGGAGGCTGGGGGGGTGGGGGGGTGGAGTTTCTTCGCGGTTGTCCACCCTTGCTGCTGCTATACCAGGCAGGGCACGGTCCCTGGAAGGCAGTCGGAGGAATCACGTGGGTAGGGAATACAGAATGGACGGATCAAAGAAGGGCGTAACGTGGTAGTCGGAAGTGGAGACAGATTTGGGCGTGAAGGACATGGCGGATCAGAGGAAGGGGGAGGGAGCTGAGTCGGGGGCTGCACGTGAGAGCCTGCTTAGACTCGCTGTGGCAGCTCGGGCAGCCTCGCTTGGCAGAGCGCGGGTTTTAGCTCCTGAGCACTGCTACTGTAAGCAGCCGCGCGGCGGCAGAGGTGGCGGCGGCGGGGCGGCGGTGGCGGCGGGTGGCGGCAGCGGCGCCGGCGCAGCCCAGCCTCACTTGGGGGGCGGGCGCCGGGGTCGCCGGTTCGCCCGGGTCGCCGGGTCGCCGTATGCGGGGCCGGCCCAGGGCCGGCGGGCGAGCGGCCGTTGGTTGGGGCGCCCGGGGGAGCCGCGGCCGGGGGGGAGCCGCGGGTGCGGCGCACGGCCCCGGCGCGGAGGACGCATGGGGGTGGGGGGGTGGGGGGTGGGGTTTTGGTCCTGTGCGCGAAGAAGCCTCGCTATCGGCTATCGGAGGTAGCAGCCCGCAGGGAGCGAGCGGAGACAGCGCCAGTCAGAGCTGGGACTATAAGAGAGCAAAAGAAGCGAGCAAGGGGGTGCGTCGCAGCCGCAATTGGCAGCGGGCTGGGGGCGCGCTGCGGAGCTGGCTAAGAACGGGGACAGGGATGTGCGCAGGCTGTGAGCGCAGACCCGGGAACGCGCCCGGCTGAGCGGGGGCTGAGTAGCGCGGACCAGGAGCGCACCCCTGGCGTGGGAGGGGAAAGCGCGCGCAGAGTTAAGGATGGAAGACGCTGAGGAAGAAGCGCGGGGAGGGGGGGGCCAAAGCCATGAGCGGCGTGTCTGAGTAAAAGGACACGTCGACACGAATCCGCATAGAAGTGGGGGGGCTAAAAGTCTGGTGTGGCAATGCGTCAGGGGGGGGGGGGGGGGGGGAGGGGGGGGGTAACGCTCCCGCATGGCCGAAAGAGGGAGTGGGAGCCGTGGAGAACCCAAGCGATCGGAAGCTGGGGGCGGGGGATAACTGCTATGGTGGAAGAGGAGGTGTGGGGCCTCACTGGGAGGCTGGGGGGAGGGCGTCTGGAGCCAGCCTCCGAGGCTGCCGGGTACGGGGGGAGGTGTGGCAATTGAGAGGCGGTATTTCGGATTTTTTCCCGCTTCCGAATGGAAAAAAACGGGAAGGCCTCAAGCCCTTGAGTGCGCGAGTGGGGAACTTTCCTAGAAAGCCGAGAGTGCCGTATAGTCCTGACAGGTGGGGAGTTTTTAAAGTGGGCGAATAAAGATGGGGAGGCGGGGGGAGGGAAGAGTTCTCGGGGTTCCACCGTCGCCCATGAAGGCTTGGGTGGGGTGTGGTCCCCCCTAGAAAGGCCCCCGGTGAGATTTGCCGGTGACGTGATCAACGGCCAATTACTCGCCCGTCCCGCAAGTGGCCAAACAGAAGTTATTTACGGAACTCTCAGGGTGGACGGGGGGGCTTACCAAATTCCAGCGATGGTGTAGGAAGACAGGACCGGCCAAGGAGACGCGTGGTGGACGCTCGTCTCCTTTCCCCGGTCAGGGCAACCATTATTGTTAGAAACTGCTGAAACATAGTTTAACTTAGCTGGGAACACCCGTCATGTTAGTGAAATAAAAGGGTTTATTGGGGCAGGTGCCACATGTTGGCAAGGGTTAGGGAAAGGAAAACGTGGGGGGGTGGGGTAGGGAAGGGATGGAGGGGAATAGGGACAGGCAGGAACAGGGAGTGCGAGAACAAAAGGCGGGCAGGCAGGAACATAGGAAAAGGGGGCAGAGTTCAGTCCGGGGCTGGCTTAAATAGAGTTAGGGGGCCCATCAAAACCCCCTTGGAGTGAGTCCTTGTCCTATAGGCCAGCCAGAGGTCGGGGGGGGGGGTGGACAGGTAGTGGGGACAGGGGACTTGCTGAGGATCCTGGGAGCTGTAGTTTTTCACAAGGCAACCTGGGGAGGTGTGGCCTTCTGCCTGGGAGGTGCAGCCTCTGCCTAGAATCCAACAATATAGAAATTAAATCTGACACCCTGAGTACTAAGGAGTAGTGTAACATAGAGGTGGCTACACCTGAGAGATACTGCTAACAGAGTCCAAATTATAAAAACACTCAGCTACAAAATCCTCTTGCTTTATCAATACTCCCTTGAGAAAATAAATCAGTAAACCTCAGGAATGCAAGAATACCAGCACTTGGTATAACAGGACATAACTTCCTGAAGGGACACAGGTAAGTAATCCACTATACTTCCACTTTCTCTAACTCCTTTCCTCACAGGCCTATTTGCCTTTTCTTTCTTTTAGGATGGTGTTGTCATTCTTAATTAACAAAATATTTGGCATATTTTATATTTATTTGCCCCTAAGTAAATTTTCCTGTTCAAAGTATTCAAATGATTTAGTAGAAGATCAACTCCAAGCGACCAAAAACTTTATTAAAAAAGGCTTAATTTTTGTTTAGTTAAGCAAGAAACCATCAGTGGGGCTGGCAGAAAAAAAAAAATGCCCCCCACACCCGCCACAAATTATTTTGCCCTAAGTAGTACGAAAATGAATAAGCAGTTAAAAATGGGTGGAAAATCCTAGGGATTAATCATAACACAGACAATCAAAAAGAGACAGATAATTCTTTTGACAGCCTGCCCGATGGTCCCAAACAGCTCCAAAATTACACCAACTGGAGTTAATGCACCACCAGCAAACTCATGGGCAGCCAGCAAATTTCTCTTGGACTCCTCCCACCATAAACGTGATGTGGTTCCCAATCTGAGCTGGCTTCCCAGCACCACCAGTTAACAGGAGCATCCATGAAAACTGACTACCATTTTCTCAAATTCTTTGGCCAATTCATTTTGAAAACTGAAGGATCAAATAGTACTGCGAAATCTATTGATAATTAGTCCTTTCTTCACTTTCAGAATTCCGTTGTGCGTCCAGAATAAGCTTCTACAGCATTGGATCCTCTGTAATAATTCCTATGTCAGCCTTTTCAGCTACATACTGCCTGGTTGTACGACATTACCTGTTCACCTCCCTCCTGAAACTCGTTTGCCATGCCTATGAGGCGATATACATGCATAAAATAGATTGAGCGGTAGGTTGTGAGTGTGGGCAGTTGTTAACCATGTTTCATGAGATTTTTTGCCCATTGGATTCCCCATGTTGTTCAGTCCAATGAATCCAACTGGAAGTCTTAGGAAGCCATTGACCTAGTAACACACCGCTTTTAAGGCTGGATGCTGCCCGGCAGCCTGCCTGTGGCTCCCAGTACCTGAGGCCGTGAAGGTGGCTCGCAGGAGGGGGCTACAGGGAGCTGAGCCACAAGGATGGTTTCCATGCTGGCCCCGCCTGGCCTCCCCGCGGGTGACCTTCACCGCCTCCCCACTGAACTGGCCCACTGACTGCGAGAGTGATGCAATCCCCGCGGGCGGTAGAGGTTGGCCGTGATCTCCTAAAATAATGGTTTTTTAATTTTCCAAAAAGCTTCAGTGTACTTTTGTATTTGTATTCTTTTTAGGCAGCCATCATTGTAATTATACCACGAGTAGTGGGATCATTATGCCTGTTTATACAAGCATGTAAAACAATTAGATCAAATCTCATTCACCAGTATTTTCTCCTTTCCTTCCCCTTCTCTCTCCTATCCCCTTCCTCTACGCTGCTGGTAATTCCCTTCTATATTTTTTTTAAATTTTGAGGGGGAGGGGTACAGGGAGTGAACTCCAGGTGCACTTCCTCACTGAGCTACATTCCAGCCCTATTTTTGTATTTTTATTTAGAAACAGGGACTCACTGAGTTGCTTACACTTCACTTTTTGTTGAGGCTGACTTTGAACTACATGATCATCTTGCCTCAGCCTCCCCCAGTTGGCTGGATTACAGGCATGGTGCCACCGTGCCCAGCTTTGTCTTTTAATGTAATCCATTATAATTCTATATAAAGTGGTGTTCATTGTAGTATATTTGTACATGGAACTATAGCAGAATTTAAGATTTTGGTCCCCAGTATTTCCCCATGTCCCTCCTCTCTTCCCTCTCTATCAACCTCCCTCTACTCCTGTTGGCCTCCTTATTATTCTTTTTTTTTTTTAAATAATTTATTTGCATTAAGCTGTACACAATGGATTTATTTTGTACGTGGTGCTGAGGATAGAACCCATGCTGCACACGTGCCAGGCCAGCGCTCTACTGCTGAGCCACCACGCCCAGCCCTCCTTATTATCTTGCGATCTCTTTGTTCATTTTTTTTTCTCTTTCTTCTAGCACTCAATATATGACAGAAAACATTTGATCCGTGACTCTCTGAATTCTTAATTATTTTGCTTAGTCATGAGTGATCTGGCTTCCATCCATTTACCAGCAAATGAATATCATTTCCAATTCTTCTTTATGGCTGAGTAACCACGATATTTTCTTCATCCATTTGTCTGTTGAACAGACACGTATGGTTGGTTCTATAATTTGGTTATTGTGAATTGTGCAGGCTATAAATAAAGGGGGGGGGGGGTGGGGGGGGGTATGCTTGTAGAACTGAATTTGATTCTTTTAGACCAAATTCCAAGGACTGGTATAGTTTATGGATAATTTTGGTCCATTGCATTTTCTAGTGCTTTTTTTATTTATTTATTTTTTGGTTTGTGGTTGTTTATTGAAGTACTGGGGAATGAACCCCGGGGAACTTGTATTGAACTAAATTCTCAACCCGTTTCTGTTAATTTTTTTTTTTTTTTTTGGTGGTGCTGAGGGGGGGGGGGGATTGGAACCCAGGGACTGGTGCATTCTAGGGCAAGCAACTTTACCAACTGAGCCCAATATCCCCACCCGATTAATTATTTTTTTTAAAATGTGGAAGACTTGGGACAGGTGCCATGGAGCATGCCTGTAATCCCAGCTGCTCCGGAGGCTGAGACAGGAGGATGGTGATATTCAAAGCCAGCCTCAGCAAAAGTGAGGTTCTAAGCAACTCCGTGAAACCCCTGTCCTCTAATTTACAAATACAAAAAAGGGCTGGCTGATGTGGCTTAGTGGTCAATGTTGCCCTCTGAGTTCAATCCCTAGTACCAAAAAAAAAAAATGATACTGGGTCTTGCTAAATTGCTCAATCTGGCGTCAAAACTTGCAATCCTCCTGCCTTAACCTCAACAGAGTCCCTGGGGATGTACAGTTGTGTACCACAACACAGGCTTTATTCCCAGGTATTTTGAGGGATCACCATACTATTTTCCAAAATGGTCATACCACTTTTGCAGTCCCACTCAGCAATGTATGAAGTGTATAATTTTTCCCCCCACATCCTTGCCAGAAAAAAAAATAAATTATTGTTTTTGTAATATTATGTGTGTGTGTGTGTGTGTGTGGTACCGAGGATTGAACTCAGAGGCACTTTGACCACTGAGACACATTCCCAGCCCTTCTTTTGCATTTTATTTAGAAATAGGGTGTCACTGAGTTGTTTAGCACACCTCACTTTAGCTGAGGCTGTTTTGAACTCACCTATCCTCCTGCCTCAGCCTTTCCTGGTTTTTTTTTTGTAATTATGTTAAAATATTTTTTAGAACCCTTCATTTTTGTTTATTTAGTTTCTTATTCTTTTTTTATTTTTCTATTTTTTTTTTTTTTTTTTGTGTGTGTGTGGTACCAGGGATTGAACATCATGGCACTTCCGACCACTGGGTCACATCCCCAGCCCTTTTTTTTTTGTATTATTTTAATTTAGGAGACAGGGCCTAACTGAGTTTGCCTAAGTGCCTCACCATTGCTGAGGCTGGCTTTGAACCTCGCAATCCCTCCTGCCTCAGCCTCCCCAAGTGCTGGGATTACAGGCGTGTGCCACCGCGCCGCTATTTAGTTTCTTTTTAATGTAGGTGCTTGGAATCAAACCCGGGCCTCACACAAGCTAGGCACTGAACCACAATCCCTAGCCCTGTTTTTGTATTCGTTTTTGTTTTTTGGTACTGGGGATTGAACTCAGGGCCTTCAACACTGACCAAATCACCAGCCCTTTTTTGTATTTTATTAGAGACAGGGTCTCACTGAATTGCGAAGTCCTTCACCTGTTGCTGAGCTGGCTTTGAGCTTGTGGATCCTCCTTCCATCACCTCTCAAGTGCTGGATTACAGATGTGTGCCACTGCACCCGGCCTGTTTTGTATTCTTTTTTTTTTAATTTTTATTTATAGTAAGTATGTATTTACAGTTCATACTATACATATAGAGCATCTTTTTACATAAACAGTTTGTATTCAAAGTATATTCACAGCATTCAAGTCTTCAATCGTGCATTTAGAATAATGATATCCATCTTATTCAACCACTTTTTTCCCCCTTCCCCCCTTGCACCCTCCCTTCCCCTCCCTTCCCTTTGACCATTATAGTGTTTCCTCTAGTCCTCCTATGTACCCCGACCCATCAATATGTGAACCGGCTTCCTTTATATCAGAGGAAACATTCGGTATTTGGATTTTGAGATTGACTGATTTCACTTAGCATTATATTCTCCAACTTCATCCCCATTTACCTGCGAATGTCATTATTTTATTCTCTTTTATTGCTGAATAAAATTCCATTGTGTATTCTATACCACATTTTCTTTATTCATTCATCTACCGAGGGACATCTAGGTTGGTTCCACAACCTAGGTATTGTGAATTGTGCTGCTATAAACATTGAGGTAGCTGTGTCACTGTAATATGCTGTTTTTTTTAAGTGTCCTTTGGGAATAGACCCAGGAGTGGGCATGCTGGGTCATAGGGTGGTTCCATTTCCATTTTCCCCAAGAAAAACTCCAAACTGCTTACCCATATGGGTGTACCATTTTGGCAGTCCCACCAGCAAGTATGAGTGTGCCTTTTTTACCCACATGTCTCTCCAACATTTTACTTGCTGTTTGGTGCGTTTCTTGATAAGCTGCACATTTCTGACTGGAGTGAAATGAAATCCTTAGAGTAGTATTTTTATTCTTGCATTTCTCTAATTGCCAGCGATGTTTGTACAGCATTTTGTCAGTCATGTATTATGTTTGATTAATTCGTGTAATCTTCCTTCGGAGAACAATGGTCTTTTTCAATTCCCTTAGCCCCATTTATTGATTGGGTTATTTGGGGTTTTTTTGGTGGTCAAGTTTTTTGAGTTCTATATATTTAGTTCTAGAAAATTAGTGCTCTAGTCTGATGTGCACGATATAATTATTGGTGCCCAGCTGTTTTGTGTATTCTTATGATTGCTGTTTCTAACTGGAGTGAGACTCCTCACTGTAGTTTTGATTGAATTTCCTGATTGCTAAAGGATATGAAATATTTTTTTTAAATAGCTTTTTTTTTTTTTTTTGGCCATTTGTATATTCCTTCCTTCTTTTGAGAAATGTCCTGATATAGATTACATGCCAATTGATTTGAGTTCTTTGTTTTTCTGGTGGTTGATTTTTTTTTTGAATTCTTTACATAATCAGAATATCAATCCCTTTTTGGAAGAGTAAATCCAGCCAAGATCTCCCTCCCATTCTGTATGAGGATCACTCTTCAACACATCTTGTTTCCTGTTGCTGTGCAAAAGCTTTTTTAATTTGGATGCTATCCCATGACGTATTGATTCTTGATTTTATTTCTTGAGCAATTAGAAATCTTTTTAAGAAATCAGACCTGGGGTAGGTGTGCTAACAACCTGTAATTCCACAGCACATGGGAGGGCAGAAAAGCAGGAAGATCAACCCAAGTTCAAAGCCAATCTCAGAAATAGTGAGGCCACTTAGGCAACTCAGTGAGACCCCTGACCCTAATAAATACATACAAAAAAGGGCCTGGGATGTAGCCCAGGGTTGATGCCCCTGAGTTCAATCCCCAGTAGCAAACACACACACACACATCACACACACAACACACACACACACACAATTTTATATTAAGAAATCATTTTCAATAATATCCAACTTTGCTTTTCATGATTGTGATCTTACATTTAAAAACTCTGGGGAATATGCTAGTCAGAATTTTTCCCCCTATAGAGCTTTATTCCTCCCAGGGGCTGTTTTTTGACCATCTCTCATAGCAGATCTTTCCTCGATGTTTCAAAGATACTAGTCCATGTATAAAGGATGGGAATCCAAAAGAGCTCAATGGGCTTTAATTGGTTTTGTAAGCTTAAGTGAAGGGTAATTGCCTATTAGTTGGGGAACTTCTGGAGTCAAGGGCTTGTCTTCAGACTATAAGTGTCGATTTACTCAGAACATTTTTTCTAATTACCCTGACTAGGATTGTGGATGACCCTCTTGCAGCATTCTGGGAACTGAGTAAGGGAGAGAGCTGAGATCAGGATCTCGCATCAACATTCATATATTTGTTTAATCTTTTCTTTTCTCAATTCAGTAAATTCTACCTAAACTAGGGTTTAGTAATGTTTACCAATTACCCTGTTTCTAGGGGGGTCTCTTTTTATTCTCAGAGACTAAGTCTCAAGTTTTCTGTGGGTTGAGGATAGCAGACATCACCTGGCTGCATGAATGAGAATAAGGGTCTGGTGTCAGTTTCCTTTTAAACAAACATTCAATCAATCTTTTTTTTTTTTTTTTTTTTTAACCTTAGGATACAACTATACCAATTTGCCCTTACCCCCAGAGGCATGCAGTGTTAACCAACTCCTCAACTTTAGGGGAACTTTAAATCAATTTTGGCACTTGTATTTTCCCATGGCTCTTATAAGTTTTTGCCAGTCTCCTAAGACATTAACCCTTGGTTCTACTACTTTTCATACATAACTAATGTGATTGCTCTAGTTTCATCTTATGTCTCCCCTTTTTCTTCTGTGTTACTCTTTTTTTTTTTTTTATTTATAATAAGTACTATGTATTACATTCATAATGCACAATATTAGCATCTTTTTACATACAACTGTTTGTATACAAAGTATATTAAAGTACCATTCAGGTCTTCCATCATGCATTTTAGGTAATGATATCCATCTCATTCAACCACCATTTTTTTCTACCCCCTTCCCTCCCCCTTGCTCATCTTTTCCCACTCCCTTTCTTTGTACCATTTAGTGTTACATCTTTACATGCCTCATTTTACTGTTGTTTTAGTGAAGGTTGGGGCAGGAAGGAAAAAAAAAAACATTTCATATGCTGTTCTGCTATCTTCCCTGGAAATCTTACTTTTTTCTACCTTAATTTATCTTTTTTGGGGCTCACTTTCTCCTGAGTGGTGGGAAATATCTCCCTGGCAATCAGAATTTCTTCAATCACTTCAGGATTACTTCTTCTGGGGCTTTACTCGAGTTCCAGGTTGCTTATATAGAATCAAAGGATCAGTTAGGATGGGGAGAGTAGGAGGGATTAATCTTTGGTTTTTACTATTGTAGTCACACTGATACCCATGGAAACTTCTTGTCATTCATTTACCTAACCACATGTCTGCAATCTTTCCATCCCAATTCTAGGGATTCTCCAGTTTTCATAGCTCTCGGAGTACCAAGTTGGTGTATAAGAAGATTTGGATGAAATTGGCCTCAGGCCGTCCAATGGATGGTCCACAGGACTGTCTCTTCTACTCCTGCATCATGTTGAACATGAAGTTTTTTGTGAGGCTTTCTGCTTGCTCAGATTCTACATAGGTGGGAGCATAGTCTTCATCTGTTTCTGGTCCCTAATCTTTCTCAAGTCATACTGTTTTCCTCACCAGTAGATTCAAGTTCACTTGTTATATTGTTAATGCATAAATATCATGGCCCTAAATTCTTCAGGTTCTGAATTTTGAAGTTCAAAAGCTCGGTTATGGTAATTCTCACAATTCTATTCTCTAAACTTGTTATTTTTGCCAGAGTTTCTAAAGCTACTTAGAAAACTCAACAGCCCAACAGTGAATTTTGCCTGATTTTCCACATTGAGGTTTTGAGGCCTTGAAAGCAAACCCTACTTTACAGCACTGGGAAGGGAAGCTGGGGTCCTTGGTGGGGGGATGGGGGAGTCACTATTAGTTCTTTCTGCTAATCTCTTTATTCTGTTAATTATCTTCTTTGTATGTAAACATTTGCCTTTTCACAAGATGTTGGGTTTGTTGAGGAGAAGGACTGCCATTAGAAAGTTTTCCTTTTATTTTCTTTTTTTTTTTTAGGAAAGGACAAAATTTTCTTTTTAGTGCACTTATTATACAATAATTATTCATTGGGTTTTATTGAAGACCTTTATCTATTGTATCTATATGGCACATTAACAAGGTGCCTGGTAATATTAGTAAACATTTAAGTAATTGAAAAATTTGCAGATTATACCTTAGAATATTTGCAAACATATATATATATATATGTATATTTATATATATGTCTATTAGATAATTCTTATTTAATTAAAACAGCAGTAGAAAATAAAAATAAAACAAAAAGAAAGAATAAAAACTACAATGAATGTAAAAGAAGGACTAACATTTTTTTATTTTTTTTTTTTTTTTTTTTTTTTTTTTTATTTTTTGTACCCGTGGGATTGAACTATCAGTGGTACTACCGGGCAACTCGACCAACTTGGACCACTATCCCCAGCCCCTTTTGTTAAAATTTTTAATTTAGAGATAAAGGGGGGGGGTCCTCACTGAGGTAACTCAGCAAGTGCATCTCAGTGACTCGCTAGCTATTGCTGCAGGCTGGCCTTTGAACTCGAGCCCTGACTGCCTCCTGCCCTCAGCCTCCCAGTGCTGGGTTACAGGCATGCGCACGCCCACCCGGCTAGAAGGGACTAACAATTTTAAAAGGACTTTATATGTGGTTTTAACATGCTCTTTCTTTTCTAATTTTGACCTTTTCCAATTTCAGGGTCAGTTGGCAGATCTCTTTCTAGAAGCTCAGACCTCGAGGCCACAGAGGACCAGTTTTACTCATTGTGTGCCCAGTGCCAGGAATACCCCAGTGTGTCCGTTTTTAGAAAATGCTAGCTGTAGGTTTCTGGCCTATTCTAGCCATTCCAGACTTCAGTGACAAACTGCAGAGGGTGGGAGGGGAGGCAGGTGTTGGGAAAGCCCACTGTCAGAATGGCTCCTTGCTTAAAACTAGGGTCGAGGTTAAACATACCAGTTTAGTAACAGATTTTCCAGGATTATTTATTTTGAGAAGTGGGAGGCTTAGAGAAGAAAAATCCACCCTGGTCTGGAAAGGAGGAGAAATTGTAATCCTGCAGGATGTGATGAGTATGTATTGATTTCACACCAGCCAAGATTCTCAAATTGTTTCATCTCTTCCAAATTAACAAATACTTTTGGGTCCTCCTAATTAAAAACAAATCAAACAACAAACAAACTATCTAGCTTCCAGGGATACATATAAAAACGAGTAAGGACACAGTTTCTTGTTTTAATAGGAATTTGCCAGAATTCCTCATTATTTTCTATAGCCTGCTCAGCCATGTTGCTGTCCAAACGACAATTCTCAATAACTCTCATACCTTCTGAGGGCAGAATATAAATCCCTTTGCCTGGCTTTCAACACCCTTCGTGATCAAATTCCAGATGATTTTTCCAGTCTTTTGCTTATGCTAGCGTTTGTTTAGGTTATGTGGTGAATAGGTTGTGCCACTATATTCTCTTATAATGTGCCAAATGGATAGGATGCCTACCTTTGTTTTCACCACTCAACGGAATGCCGCATTCCTGTTAGATATCTGTGTGTCTTCTTCCCTTATAACCCTAGGTTGTGTCAGGTCCCTTCCTCTGGACTTTCTTTTTTAAAAATATTTATTTATTTGCTTTAGTTTGTACACAAATGTGTTTATTTTTACATGCGTGCGGGTTCGAACCTGGGCCTGTGCATGTGCTAGGCAAGTGCTCTACTGCTGGCACAAACCCCATCCCCTTCCCCCAGACTTTCTTTATGGACTATCACTATTATGGTCCCAGTGATATAATATTGGAATTATTTTATCCAGTTTATTTTCTCACATAGTGAGAACTTCTTGAAGGAGAAACTGTATGTCTAATATCATCATTATATCCCCAGAAAACATGCCAGAATCTGGTATACAGCAGGCATAGATTAATAATGGCTTGGTGAATGAATGTGATTTATTTCATTCATCATCCTTTACTTTTTTTTTTTTTTTTTTTTTTTTTTTTGTATTGGGGGATTGAACCCAGGGACACTTAACCATGAGTCACATTCCCCAGGCCTTTTTTGTATTTTATTTATGAGTACAGGGGTCTCATTGAGTTGCTAGCAACCTTGCTTTTGCTGAGGCTGGCTTTGATCTCTAGGTCTCCTGCCTCAGCTTCCTGAGCTGCTGGGCTACAAGCGTGTGCCACTGTGACTGCCATCCTTTTCATTTTTGATATATAAACTGCCAATTTAAAAGATTCCGGTCTTTGCTTTTTCCCCATTGTTACTCCTCAATTCTCTTTCCAGAATAGCTGGTCAGAGGGGTATCTCAGCGGTGGATTCGCCTCCTGGAATGACATCTACTGGAATAATGCATCTTATAATGATCAGGTGGCTGGGGGAAAAGGAAGAGGATACAACTTCTGTTGCTTGCTATTTCCTATTCCTCTGTGGATGAAAACAGAAGTCAGAAGTCTTTTATGTGAGCTGCAAAATCCTCTGGCAAGTTTATTTCTTCAGTGCACTCAAGCGAGAAGCCAAGGCACAGAAGTCAGAGAGTCCAGTGTTGCAGACAAACCCCCAATCCTGTGTTTGAAAGCCCAAATTGGCTCGCAGTTGGCATATGTAGAGACCCCATAGAGGGGACCTGTCTTGGTTCCACCTTCCTGCAAAAGCATTTGCAAGAATTACAATGACTTACATATCGCGAGGGGGCCAGGTGATGGCTGTTAACTCAGTGATGACAGATTTTCCCTCGAGAGCAGTTTTGATTGTGGTCCTTAGCTGGAAGTCATCTGAGATTCCTTTGCCCATGGAAGATTCCATTTCCACTCAGCTTGTGACTTTCCCCAAAAGGCCTATTCAGCGGTACTCATCCTACTGGAGAATAACCAGCAACAAAAGGAAAAGTTAGCCTGCAAATGCAGAAACCTATTTCAAATGCAGTGCTGAATGAATACTTGGAGCTGAAGGTTGGTGGGAGTTATATAAGCAGTACATCATGGATGCATGTATACATGGACAGTTCTCCTACCCAGATTCTGGCATCGAACTCATCATGACAAGTCGTGGTCCTTTTTAGGCTTCAAGGGTCAGAGGAGAAGAACTGGAGACTCAAAGTAGGGATTTTAGTCATTTAGGCGCCTATTTACAGTTGGCATCAACGAGATCAGCACACCTAGCCTTCATATTTCACAGTACAGCAATGTGACTCCATAGAAGAGGAGCTTCCATTCTTTTAACGATAACCCAAAGCCAAACTTTATTGATTTATTTTGAATTTTTGTTTTTTGTGGAGAGGAAGCTATATAAAGGGATATTAAAAAATTGAAATGCAAATGTTGGATAGAAAATTAGGTTGTGAATAAAGAGAAATCTCCTAATATTACACACGATGAAGAAGCATGGGAGAAGAGGAAGCATAATGGTTTCAAGAGAGGTAGTGCAAAGCAACAAAGCAAAATAAAATATGATTCAGAACAGAAAAGGCTATGGTTCACTTAAGGGAAGTAGAAAAAACTGGGGGTTAGGGGGGAAGAACAAGCCAAATAAGAAAAAAACCATGGCAAAACTAAAAACCCAAAAGTTTCAGGGTAGACATTTAAAAAATATGTTTTCTATCCAAATTAAATTCCTCCAAGTTGTTTCTTTTTTTTTTTTTTCTTTCTTTCTTCTTTTTTTTTTTTTTTTGTATGTGTGGTGGTGCTGTGGATTGAACCCAAGGCCTTGTACTGTGAGGTAAAACACTCTACCACTGACACGATGTCCCAGGTCCTTCCAAGTTGTTTGTCTTCTAAGGGTAAATGGACTGCAGAAGGCTGACTATATTTGGGTAGAAAGAACAAGTTCAACATTTTTTTTCTTTTTTTTTTTTTTTTTTTGGTTATGGGGAAATATGGAACCTCAGGGGCACTTTGACCACGGGGCCATATGCCAGCCCTTTTAGGACAGGGTCTCACTGAGTTGCTAAGTGCTTCACCATTTGCTGAGGCGGGCTTTGACACTAGTGATCTCATTGCCTCAGCCTCCCATGTGCTGGGATTATAGGTGTGTGCCCTGCGCCCAACTTTTGAACAAAGTTCCTAACGTTTTTTTTCAAAGTACATTTGTAGCTGTTTTCTCTGTTCTGTGATAGTAGATCCATTGTTTGTAAATATTAAAACTGAACCAAATTTCAATTGTTGTTTTTTTATGATTAACTTAGCTACGCTTCAGGCAAAAAACGGTGGTGAAAATATCCCTAATTGTTTACTAATGGAGATACATTTTTTTTAAATGGAAAATACCAGAGTGACGCAGATAGAAACCCTTTAGATTCAATATTTTTTTATGATTGTTTCATTGTGGTACCATAAAACCTTCCAAAAGAAATTTATAGAATCATTGTTGTTTTCCCCCCCCATTTTCTTCTCACCTTATCTCCATGGTCTTCTTGAACCTGGAGCATGTAAAAGATGTCACTGTACACTCAAAAAACATTACAAACATCTAAGGTTACCCATAATATTCAAAATCTGTAAACTCATTTCACTAGAACTCTACATCATGGGAGCTTTTTGCTTGCTTCACAATCCTCTAGCTCAGGAGTTTGGCAAATTATTGGACCTAATGGCCAAACCTAACTTGCAGCCTGTTACAACTCCTGTTAGCAAAGAATGTGACCATAACCTCATTTATAACTATATTATTAATATTTTTCCTTTGTAAGTGTTTTTTAATAAACATTTAAAAAGATTACATAATGGCAATGGACATAATACATTTACTTAATTTTTTTTAATTGTTAAGTTGGTGCCGCGATTTGAACCCATGTCACATGCAGATAGCAAGCAACTCTAACCACTGGGGTGCCACAACCAAGACAGCCCACTTTGTATGTTTAGCATGAAATAGTACTTACTTATATATTTTTCTTCATGTGCTTCTCCCACAATCCCAAACATTTTTTGCACATAGTAGGCATCAAATTATATTTGTCAATGGAAAATATGTTTGGCTGTGTTGTGATTACTACCTCTATGGTCAAATAAAGACCATTATATACAAATCAGATAATCCTTTTTTGTGGGGAGGGGAACATCGGATATGAACTCAGTTCATTAGACCACTGAGACACAACCCCCCACCTTTTTGTATTTTTTATTTAAGACAAAGGGTGCTCAACAGAGTTTGCATAGTGCCTCTCCTTTTGCTGAGTCTGGCTTTTTAACTCGCCAATTCTCTTGTCTCAGCCTCGGCAAGCCACATGGGAATTAACAGCCTGTACTCCACTATGCCCAGCCTATAAAAACTCAATAATTCTGACTATGAAAAAGGGCTACTGAGTTTTCCTCGTCAGGCGAGTTAATTAAATTAGAATAAATGAGCTTAATTTAATTATAAGTTGATTAGTATATAGTAAATACAATAATATCATAGGACATATTCCTTTTCTTACAGAAAACAATTTGTTACAAAATATACTAGTTCATTTTTTTTTTATTTTTTTTTTTTTTTGTATGTGTGGTGGGTGCTGAGGAATGAACCAAGGCCCTGAACATGAGAGGTAAACACGTCTACCAACTGAACTATGTCCCCAAGTCCCTTCCAAGTTCTGTTTCTCTTAAGGAAATGGACTTGCAGAAGCTGCCTATATGTGGGTAGAAAGACAAGTTTTCAAACATTTTTTTTCTTTTTATTTTTTTTTTTGGTACTGGGGATTGAACTCAGGGCGACTTGACCACTGGGACCATATGCCCAGCCCTTTTAGAGACAGGGTTCTCAACTGATTGCTATAGTGCATCACCCATTGCTGAGGCTGGCTTTGAACTAGTGATCCTCTTGCCACACGCCTCCCAAGTGCTGGGATAATAGTGTGTGCCACTGCGCCCAACTTTTGACAAGTTCAAACGTTTTTTTTCAAAGTACATTTGTAGCTGTTTTCTCTTTCTGTATTATAGATCCATGTTTGTAAATATAAACTGAACCAAATTTCAATTGGTGTTTTTTTTTATGAAATACTTAGCTCAGCTCAGGCAAAAAACGGTGTCGAAATTCCCTAATAGTTTACTAATGGAGATGACATTTTTTAAATGGAAAGTACCAGATGAGCAGTAGACCATTATAAGTTCATTATTTTTTGTATGATTTTCATTAGATGGTACCACCTTCCAAAGAAATTATGATATTTTATTTGTTTTTCCCCATTTTTCTCTCTCTTATCTCCCATGTCTTCTTGCCTGGAGCATGTAAAGGTCTTCTTTAACACTCAAAAGAACAATACAAACTCTAGGGTCCCATAAATTTCAAATTCTGTAAACTCAATTCACTAAGAACTCTAGCTTCATGGGAGCTTTGCTGCTCACATGGACGATCCTCTAGCTCAGGAGTTGCAAATTCTGGACCATTGGCCAAACCTAACTTGCTGCCTGTTTTACAAACTCCTGTGAGCTAAGAATGTCTTTCTCATTGTTAACTATATTATTTATTTTTCCTTGTAGTGTTTTTTGTTAATAACATATTAAAAGTTTTCTTAGGTGCAGATGGACATAATACATTTACTTTATATGTTTTTATTGAGTTATGTGGTGCCGGCGATTGAACCCAGTGATCTCAGCATGATAAGGCAAGCACTCGTACCACTGGGGCACAACCCAGGCCCACTTTGTAGTGTTTGCTTGAAATAGTACTTACTTTATATTTTATCTTCAAGTTCTTCCTCCACATTCCAAACATTTTCATGCACAATAGTAAGGCATCAAATTAATATTATTTCAATGGATAAATATGTTAGCTTGTGTTGGATACTACACTAAGAGGTCAAAATAAGAGACCAAAAATATAAAAATCAGATAATCCTTTTTTGTGGGGAGGGTGACCATGGATTGAACACAACCAGATGCATTTGACCACTGAGCACACACCCCCATCCTTTTTTTGTATTTTTATTAGAGACAGGTCTCACTGATATGCTTATGTGCCTCTCTTTTGCTGATTCGGGCTTTGAACTCGCAATTCCTCTTGTCTCAGCCTCGCAAGCCACTGGATTACAGGCAGTACCACAATGCCCACTATAAAAACCAGATAATTCTGACTAGGAAAAAGGGCTACTGAGCGGTTATTTCTCGTCAGGGATTAATTAATTGAAATTAATGAGCTTAATTTATTATAGTTGATTAGTAAATAGTATATAAATAATATAATAGGACATATTCCTATTCTTACTGAAAACAATGGTTACAATAATAGACTAGTTCATTTTTTTTTTTTTTTTTTTTTTTTTTTTTGTGGTGTGGGGATTGAACCCAGGGCTTTGTGCTGAAGGCAAGGCACTCTTCCAACTGAGATATGTTCCACAGCCCTGGTTCTTTTTTTTTTTTTTTTTTTCTTCCACTGAGAATTTACTTGAGCTGTGCTTTTGCATCTGTGTTTTGAGTTGGTAGCACTGTGTACTAAGCATATGTACAGTGGTGTATATACATACAAATACAGTGACCCTGCCTCTGTAAGTTTAATAGTTATGAAGATGAACACGAAGATAGCTCGCAGAGGGGATGGGCTTGTGGCTCGGCAGGAGAGCACTTGCCTAGTATGTTGTAGTTTACTGGGTTGAGTGATTCCAGCTATAGGAGGCTCTGTAGGGCCTTCTTCTAGCATTTTCCATGCCGCCAGCCCTAATAGCCGCAACCTGCTCCCGGTAAGGGCCCGGTATTGCTGCTGTTGAGATGCCGTGGCATATTTGTCATTAACTCCTGCTAACATTCCAAAAGTTATTGGTATGGAGGATTTTAACTGAGCGGTTCTCTCTGCCTACATATATTGGCACTCATCAGTTAAATTAATGTGCTACCACTTTATTAACAGAGGACCTGGAAGCACAGCCTTAGCCAAGTCCTTTCCAGTCTTTTGTCATGCTTTGTTGATAGTGGCCAGACTTGAGAAAATGCATTCTGCCCATGGGGAGGTTAAGACCTGGTCCTTCTAAAACTGCTTTTTTAATTCTTTTAATTCTGAGTCTCCCAGGGGTAACCATAAATTTAGGTCATTCCTCCAGTATTTAGATTAACTGGGAACACCATACAGTGAAAGCCCACCAGGGGGTGGTAGCAGCTGCTGCGAAGCCATGCATCTTGGAAAGCATAGGTGCAGATGGCCCTGAGGCATTGATTGTACTGCTTGCGCAGGCTCGTAAAATGTCGGATCCCTCTCCGTGCGGTGTGGTGAGCATGTGGCCGATGGCCTTTGTACTCAGGAATTTTTGAGTGCTCTCAAAGGAGGAGCTGAGGTCCCTGACTGCTAGCTCTTCCTAATTCCGCCGGAGCAGGAGAGATGGCCAGATTTCTCTACTTCTAGGGAACGTCAACTTCTCTAAATCCCATGGACCGGGAGGGGCTGTTTAATGTCGCGGACCGGTGAGATGAGATTTCAGATTTTTTTGATTTTCCCATAGGGCCTCTTCCGTTACCTCAATTCTATAATTTGAGGTGCCTGATCTGTGGCCTCTGAAGATTCTTTTACTGGCTGCATGAGAGAAGCATGTCTTCAGGTCGGATATTTCTGGATATACTCCCGGAGGTGGAATTTCCCCATATTCTATTTTTCCTCTCTCCCTTAAAAGCTGTTCCGCACGGTGCCATGTCTTCCATGCGTTATAATCAGCCTTCGGAGCCAGGGATGCACGCGCCCGTGTTAATGAGCTCCAAATTTTCTCACTTGAGAATCAGAAATGTGGAAAACCTTGCTTCCTTAAAATACATCGCCATGCCATCGAGGGCTGGTCCCTGAGATTTCTTAAATATTAAAGCTTGCCCCATATTAGAGATACTTTTGCCAGATATACGCTGTGTCTCTAACGATTGCTAACCTTTCGATAATTCTCTTAGTTTTCGTGCCCGCGCTTGGGCGCCAATTTGCCCAGCATTACTTTTAAAAGGGCCTGAGGTCTAAAGCCACCACCCTTTTGGCCCAAAAGGAGGCCCTTTCTGGAACCGGCAGAAAAGGGTGTAAAGTATGCTACTGGTGAATACCAGGCCTAGTGGGCAAAAGTCACTGGAGTGCCTCTCCCCCCAGCCAGTTTGCTGGACACAAGGCACATCTTGGGAGTTTTGTCGGAAGCGGTGCCAAACTCATTTATTGAAAGGTGGACAGTACATATAAAGGCCTAAACATAACCAATCAGTGACCAGCCGGGAGGTTCCGACTCTCACGATATGACATAGCCACGCCCCCTGCTTAGCCCCGGTCCACCACCAGGGCGTGGTAAGCAACCAGAGCCAGAGTTCCATCCCCTTGGCAGACAGCGTGCCAGAAAGTCCCAACACAATCTCTCACCAGCACATATTAAACAAACAAACAAACAAACAAAAAAACCAAAACAAAACAAAAACAAATACAACAAAATAAGGGTGTTTGTCTGTCTGAGACTAAGAATATTTCTTTAAAAAAGATTGCTATGGGATTCCTTATGGTGCAATAATATTGGTTAAATAAAGTGAAACACCACCAACAACAACTAAGGAAAAGCAACAAAGCCAATTTTTTAAGTAGGTACCTTGGCATAGTGGTTACAAAAAGGAATAAAATTATCAATTACAGTAACTCAAGTGTGAAGAGTGCTGAGGATTCTTTGTGGAGACTGGATAGTAGAAGAACCCGGTGAGGCAACGATTCCAAGGGGTAAGTGATGGTTTAAATCGTTCTTGAAGAAAAAAGATAGATAATAAGAAGAATGGGAGAGGTGCTGCAGGCAGAGGTGTGTTTGCTGTGACAGGAAACTGCAAAATGTATGGAGGTAACTGGAGCTTAATGACTTATGACTAGGAAGTAGATTAAGTTTTGTTATTGCTATTGTAACAAAGTAACAACAAGTTCAAGTAGTTAAAAAACACACCACAAAGCTGGGGTATGGTGGTGCATGGCCTGTAATCCCGCACTTGGGAGGCTTAGGCAGGAGAGGAAACCACCAAGTTCAAAGCCAGCCTCCAGCATGGTGAGGCACTTAGCACCAAAGTGAAACCCTGTCCCTAATAAAATACAAAAAAATGGTGCTGGGGATGGGGGCCCAGTGGTTGAGTGCCCACGTACCAAAAAAAACCAACCAACCAACCAACAAACAAACAACACCCACAAATTTAATGTCATATGGTTTTCTGTAGATCAGAATCCAAAATAACTTTCAGTTCCACAAATCAGGGATACACCTAATGAAAAAAATGTAGCATCAAAATGATACATACAATGCACGGATTATAGTTTGTTCCACTTTTGTTTCCTAGTACTTCCTCTTCTCTCCTTCCTCCTCTCCCCTTGGTCCTCCTTCTTTCTATTTTAAACTGGTCTTCCTTCTTATTTTAGGTTTTAAAAAAAACCTAAATTTTGGACAAAGAAATATTACAAAATGGCATATTCATTTGTGCCCTTGATTTATATTTTCCAGACCCCATAAGGAAACTGAAAATTTTTTTCTATGTTGAATATCTAAAAGTCTTTGCAAAGTACTTTATACTTGCCTTTTACACTTTTCTTTAAAAATACACTTTATTTTTTTGAATAGTTTTATGTTCATCTAAGCAAAATTGAAATAGAAGGTCAGAGAGTTCCTTATACTTCTACCCAATCCCTGCAACAACTACCCATCATCAACATTCACCCATAGTGGACACATTATTACTGTAGATAAACCACATTGACACATCATTATCATCTAAAGTCCAGTTTACATCAGAGCTCAAACTTGTTTTTTTTTTTTTTTTTTTTTTTGCGGCCCGGGTTGGGGGGCGAGTACTTGGAATTGAACTCAGGGCAGTCAACCACTGATTAGAGACCGGCTCTCACTGAATTGCTTAATGCCTTGCTTTTGCTGAGGTTGGCTTGAACTCACGATCCTCCTGCCTTTGCTCCCGAGCCACTGGGATTACAAGTGCGTGCTATCATAACCGGCAGAATTCATTCAGTGATCATTCATTCTATGGGTTTTGGCAAATATATAATGACATATAACCCTAACCATCTTAGTATGTACAGAATTTTCTCATTGTCCCTACAAATCCACTTTGCTCTGTTGGCAATTCCTCCTTCCCTCCCAATTCCTCATATCTACTGATCCTTTAACTGTCTGCATAGTATTTGCCTTTCCACGATGTCAATATATTTCGGAAATCACACAGAATGTTGTCTTTATTATTTTTAATTTATTTTTCGTTACTGGGAATTGAACTCGGGGAACACTGGAACGCACTGTCACATCCCCACCCTTTTTTGTATTTAATCATAGACAGGGTCTCACTGAGTTTGCTAATGCCTCACCATTGCTGAGGCTGAACTTTGAACTGTGATCCTCCTGCCTCAGCCCCAAGTGCTGGGATTACAGGCGTGCGCCACCGTGCCCAGCTCCTTTTTTGGTATTTTTATTTAGAGACAGGGTCTCACTGAGTTGCTTAGTGCCTCACTTTTGCTGAGTCTAGCTTGAACTCGAAATTCTCCTGCCTCAGCCTCCAAGCTGCTGGATTAAATGCCTGTGCCACAGCGTTCAGTTCTGATTTTCTATTGCAAAGATGAAATCTGTCAATCAAATCTTACCAATGTAATTTTATTCTATCTATCTTTCTAACTTGACTATTTTGCATATGTCTTGTGCTGCTTTTGTTGTTAATAACAAAATTTGTTTGCCATGACAATGCCAATCAGCTTTCCTGGTGCTTCTTTTAAGTTAAATTTTACTTGTACATCACAATTATTTACATCTTTCTACATGTAATGGATATAATTGGGTGGTTTCCAGTTTTTTTGGGTTATTATAAAGATATTATTCAGAACAAAAAAACACATTCTATACCAATTTGATTATCTGATGTATAGAAGTGTGACTGCTTTTCACTTAAAATTATTAAGTCTTCATTGATGGGTGAAATAAGTTTGTTAATGCTGTTTCCCCCCTTTATCATACTGTTTTTATGTAGATTTAAAGTAGTTGTATGTTGATTTATTTTGTAGAGCTTGGGATTGAACATTGTCCACCGCCTACAGCAATTGCCGCTTGCAGCAAGGATACCACGGGATGAACAACTTGGAGGGCAGACTGGAAATGAAAAAGTTCTTTTATTCTTCTTACTTCTAACTTCACTCTCTGGCTCCAACAACCTCTCCAACTCCATAACCACCCCAATTCCAACCAACCCTCTAAACTAACCTCACCTGGGAAAATACATTTTGCCTTAACAAGGACAATTGCTACAGCTCGATCTTACAGGTGCATCACATGTGTTCACGGCATAAAAAATTCTATTTTAGTTTTCTTAGATAAAGCGTGAATATCAGGTGAAAAATTTGAACACTTTTTATGCTCTCATCTAACCACCATTCTAGCTATCCTCAATTATGGCTCTAACATTTCCCCCCTTTTGTATTTTTAAAAGAGGAAATGCTCTAGGCATCCCACATGCAACAACATTCTTACCCGCATCGAAATCATGCTGTGCCTTGACTCCTGTCTAGGTTGATAGAAGCCCACATGAGACGTCCTGTGGATGGGAGATGACCTCATCCGGATAGGCTGTGCCATCTTAGTTTGTCTCCCCTCTGGGGATCTTACCCGTCACTGGCTACCAGGCTGTCCAATCAAGCTCTTCAGGATCGACTGTGTGTGATGACTAACAGCTATCAATTCGTGAGGAATGCTGCGGTTTAAGCGGCAAGCCTTTCTGCAGATGATCCAAGTCCATAGCGTATCAAGTACTTTAAAACAAATCAGATGCCCTAAGATATCCATCAAGTAACACACTAAGATTCATAGACGAAATACCCGCAAGGCAATTGTCCTGTAATGTCCCAAATAAATGAAAGATCAAAATGTCCACTTGAAATAACACGTTAGAAACTTAGGATGCCCCATGCTTGCCAGAGTAGAGGCACACTGCTGGTGAGGTTGTTTGATTCTTGAGCAGCAGGGATTGCCTTGAATTGACCGCGATCCCTGCAGCTGTAGCAGCAGCCGTCTTTTTTATTCTAGACAATGCCAACCGGCAACTCTCAGGGCCGCTACCTAAATGAACTCAGCATCAATTATTAGAGGAAAGGCAGTGCCATTCTAGCATTGGGCTGAGTCAAGAGGCGAGTTGTCAAACTAAAAAAATAGAATTATTAGATTAGGTATAAAAGTATGTCGGAATAAATTTTTTTTAGTATTTATTTATTTACTTTAGTTGTTACACAATGCAATGCATTTGTTTACGTGGTGCTGAGGAATCGAAACCACGCCCGCGCACGTGCTAGGGCAAGTGTTCTCCCGCTGAGCCACAACCCAGAAAGCCTGTCCAGAATATTATAAAGGGGTTGAGGTCTTTCACCCCCCCCGTACCCTGGATGGACCTCTCATCTACAAAAAGAGGCCAGAGGGGCCACCTCAACATGAGACAGGATAGGGAAAATTAAAGGCCGCCAATGCCTCCACCCCCGTCTACAAAGCCTCAGTTCCGCGTCAGGGAGCCCATCAGTATAATGCCAGAACTCAGTTATTGAGGAAGTTGGAAGGTCTTATATAGGACATGGGCCACTCAACCGAAAGATCATAGGACACATAAGGGCATGTGCGGATGCCATTGGCGAGCCATTGGCCTATCTTTGGGTGGTTTCAGTTCTCACAGCCACGCCCCCTGCTTAGCCTAGGTCCTGAACAGGCATGTAATGTGGCAAGCACCAGAAAGCATTGTTAAGGACCTGACAAAAGTTGATCTCTGCTCACACACATTGCGCTGAGTTATCCACAAATATAAGCTGGCAAAAAAAACCTATTCAGACAAATCAAAGAAAGACTGAGGGTAATTTAACTGACAAAACACTACATTAAAGATAAATTAAAGAAAAACTAAAAGCACTTGGAAAAATAACTTGTTAGCTGGAACCCCCGAGTCTCAGCATACACAGCAATCCTTCTATGAAATTACCTGTTGAAATAATTCAAATTAATCAGCTATAAATAAAATAAAGCTAATACAATAAACACTCCCATGTCAAATACCAAAATATCAGGTTTATACAGAATTATCATATTCTTAGCTGAAGAGAATGTCCATAGACAACTATAAATCAAAAATTGCAGGTATCTAAACTTTTAAATTGTTACCCAATTAGAATACTCAAAACTAAATGATTAAAGTTATTTGGATCCATATAATATAATATATATATATATATGTATGTATAATATATATACAATTTTTTATTATTATGTATATTTACATATTAATTTTCATAATCGCTTGTTTATTTGTGACGTCACACTGGACAGATTCCACAAACATACAAACATAAATTTGTGACATCATAATATACATTAAATTTAGACAATTGCAACAGACATAAAGACATAAAAATAAAAAATACAATTGTGTGCACACTAAAGAGAGATCTGCTCGTCCTGGCCGGAGGTAATGAGACTTAAGTTTGTGAAATTATTGAGACTCTAAGGGAATCATTCCATAACAACTTTCATCTTGGCCCATCTTGATTTTGTCTTGTTTTATTAATCTTGATTCCGCAACAACTTCACTGAACCTTTAGATTCTGGTACCTGTTTATAATCTTGATGGTTCCATATTGGTGAGGATTCAATGCTGTGGAAAAACCAAACAGATCCGCTCCCCCCAAATTAATACTGGATCGGAACCCTCCATAGTACCAGAACGAACATCCTTCCAATCAACCAAAGGTTTTATGTTTTGGTGAGGATTTCCAGTGTCTGTCTCCACCGAATAACCTTAGAATCCAAAGTAAAAAATTAAGATATAAACAGGGCAATGGCCAATCTTTCCTTAGGATTTGTCCATTTCCTTCTTTTTGCTTCAATAGCATAATTCTTGAGTGTGGTGATTAGCAATGATCAATTATACCATGACCTTGAGGATTGTACAGGATACCTATTTTAGGAATATATTGAATTGCACAAAACTGTTCGAAAGAGAGGACAAATGTTGCATGGCCATTATCTGTTTTAAAAGCATTTGGGAATGCCAATGCAGCAACAGCTTGTTAAGACAATGAGATGTAACATCTTTAATCTTTTCTCAGCATGTAAGAAGCAAAAATCATGCCTGAGCATGTATACTATGGTCACATAAATAAATCGTAATGTGTTTCCCACAACTTGGCTCTGAAGTGACATCCATCTGCCACAAAGTGATTGGGCATATAATCCTCCTGGGTTAACCCCATAATGTGGATTGGGCAATGTGTCACACAAGATTGACAATCCCTTCACAAATAGTCGCGAGCTTGCTCCTTTGTTTATTTTGAAACATTGCTGTAAAGTAGTACTATTAACAAGAAATTGAAATGGAACAAGAAAGCTTGTTGACTGCTGAAAATATAAAGATCTTTGAGTGGAGGGCATCGCCTTTTGATTACTTCATGGAGAAGGACCAGCAAATAGTATTAGCTCTGATATGGCCAATAAACAAAGTTCTTTACATTCCCATAAAAGTTTTTGAATTTGAAAAAACAATTTAAAGGCTGGAGTAATAGTGGTACTAATTGGACCTTCTAGCTCCAATTTTAGGGACAGCAATGATAACAATATAGTGGCTTCTGAAAAAATATTTATAGCCTGTTCTTTAAAAACTTTCTATGATCTAATATAATAGCTTTCAAGTTCAAACTAATTGGGCTGAATTTTTGACCAGTAATATGAATCATGCATTTTTCTTTTGAGTGACTACTGCAGCAGTACCATTAGAGGACCCATCTGGTAAATACAATTAATGCCCTTAGAGAATAGGTTTTATTTTTTATTACCTGTGGAAATATAAGTGGGATGATTGAGCACAGAAAAGATAGTATAGGCGACTTAGGAAAGGATGGTTATCAATATTGTGCAAGAAGTAGAGCCATCTAGCTAATGGCCCAATCATTATCATTGAAATGCCACAAATAATTCAACCTTTGACGAATGAATAGGGAGTTAATAATTAGTAGCGGGTGAATGCCTAAATATTATAGTAGAATAGAAGTCTTTAAGTCCTTGAAGAATAAGTTTAGCCACGCATGAAGGTATAAGACAGCTATTGTACTTTTAGAGGAAAGATGGGTAAATGTATCCATAATTAAAGGGTCCGCTGTTGCCAAAATACTCCTGTGGCGGTGTGATATTGTGAAGAAATAATAATCAATATAAGCGGTCGAGTCAAAATCAATTCTATCATAATGGGATCCTTTCATGCCTTTTCTACCAACTTAAAGCTTCCCTAGCATCAGGAGTCATGTTCGCGGTGAAGATGGATCAGGGTTCCACGAAGGATATCAAATAAGGTTTTTAATTGTCCAGTAGTGAGGCTTAGTGTAGGGCGACAGCCAATTAATTCTCCAGCAGTTTTTTGAAAATCATTGATGGTGTCAAATGTTTCTTATTTATTAAAATTTTTTGAGGCCCTAATGGAAAGTATCCTAAATTTGGAAATCCTAAATATAATATGGAGATCTAGATTGAACCTTTCTTCAGACAATGTTTAGTCCATACCAGTTTTAAGTTTTCTGACATTATCACTGAATTGTAGAATAAACTTCTTGATTATGATGAGCAAGCAAAACCATCATCCATATAATGGAGACACATAAGGTTTGGGTATTTGTTCTTGATTTGCTGAATAACTTTGGTCTATAAGATTGACATATATTGGGCTATTAGCCATTCCCTGGTAAAACTTTCCACTTGAAATCTTGATCAGGCCATTATTCTTAATAGAAGGAACTGAAAAAAGCAAACCTGGGGACATTCAGAGGATGTAAGGAATTGAAAAGAACAATCTTTATATCAAGGGTATAAAGGAAATTTTTAGGATAGCTACAGGATTAGTAATTCCAGGTTGGGTAGGGCCCATAATTTTGCATGGTTTTTATTGATTTTCTCTAAGAATCAAGTAACAAACGCCATTTTCCTGATTTTTCTGTGATTACAAATATGGGGAATACCAGGGAGAGGTGGAAGGTACATATGTGTCCTGCTTCTAGTTTATACTTGGATTAGTAGTAGGGCCGCTGTAATTTCTCTCTAGATAGGGGCCACTGAGGACCAAACCAGGCTTATCAGAAAGCCAAGGTATTTTCAAAATTGTTTTTCTCAGTGACGCCCTAGAAAAAATTATCCTTTACCTTATGATGATGAATATAGCTTAAAACATTTAGAACCCTGTAGATTTTTATTTTTACCACCTGCGCTTGGTTGCGAGGTGTAGCTCCCATATGTTTTGTAAAAATATCATATTCCCCATAGGGTAACTGGAAAGCTGGTCAAAACATAAGGCTGAAAGTTCCTTTATGCCCTTCATTATCTTCCATTTTAAACTACAGCACTTAGTTGCTGGGTGTTAGTATATCCCAAGCCTCTTAAACTGGTTGAAGCCTTCCGCAGAGCCAGTGCTTGGGCCAATGTTGTAGATTAAAGATGGAAGAGTCAGCCCCAGTATCAATCAGCCCCTCCATCTCTATACCTTGAATTTTTATTTTGCACATAGGCCTCTGTGAAACAATCCTGAACCCAGCAAGCAAGGTCCCAAGCAGTGGAACCAAATCCTCTATTGTTCCTATTCTGCAGCATACTCTTGACGAGTTTGTAAAACGTGGGAAGGAAAGCAGGCTGAGCAATTCTATCTCCTTGGTTAACAGAGCTAAAGCCTCTAGGAGAACTAAGCATTATTTTATCTCCTCTTTGGTAATTGGAGTCAACAACACCAGGTGTTCCTTGAAAACCTAATAAGCTTTTAGAACTTCATCCAACGATAAGTCCTACAGTCCCTGAGGGAAGGGTCTCCTGACTCCCGTGGAAATCAGTTGAACCCCCTTATTAGGTGTCAGTACTATCGGGCAGTGGAACAGAGGTCTAGGTACCTTCACTTCCTCATGTCCCTCGGAACAAGGAGGTCATGGGTAGGGGGGGGGGAGGAGGGATTGTGATGAGGAATCACTTGGAATGGATGTTTGAGGATATTCCTCCTCAAATGCCTCGTACATTGTGGGCCCCCGGGCATTGGCCCCGTGTCCATTTTTTGAATTCCTGGACAAACGTTTCCCATATATATCAAATTTAATCTGCACTTTTAGCCAATGGTTTCCTTTTTTACACCTGGGCAGGCGCCTGGGGCCACAGTATGAGCTTGGTCCTTATTCTCCTTCTCTTTGGGTTATATGGCATGGAATATCCTGATTGATTATAATATTTTTGGTTGAAGCCCTTGTGAAATTTGAGGGTAAGCACCTCTCATTGCTGCTGCAATCACATTGCCTGTGACATAGGCATCATTAATGTCCTTACATAATCTAATGTATATTGAGAGGTCTTTTTTATTTTTCCATGGTCCTTATAGCATCTTGGCAATATTTTGTTGGCATTTCATATGCCAACTGGACGACTAAGGGCTTGCTTGCTCTACATCCCTGAAAAATCTGCCTGCCATTTGTAAAAGTCTGTCAGCAAAATCACATACGGTTCATTAGGCCCTTTCAATTACTTTAGACCAGGCCTGCCCTGCAAATCAACTGTTCTGGTAAGGTCTTCCAGGCGTTTAACAGCGGCAGTGTTTATTTGTGCGTTTACACCAGGATCATATGCATTTGGATTTGTAGTTCAGCAAACTGTCTCTTTCACCTGTTAGCATATCTACATTACGGTCTAGGGAAGCCTGCATTCGTCATTTCCTTCTAGCTGTTCTACACAGAGCTCCTGATATTGAGACTTCTAATATTAGGTATTGGTTCCCCTCGTCAATAACTGCCTTGCATAACCCTTTCCAGTCTGAGGGGTAAAGTTAAAGTGTTAAGGGACTCCACCATGCTCAATGAGAATGGAGCTTGGGGCCATAGGTCATTATTGCCTCTTTGAAATTTTTATGTTTTAAATCTAGGATTGGTGGACCTATGCCCCATTTTTCATTTAAAATACTGGCAGGTCCCTAAGTTCCTGCGGGTTTTTGCGTTCGAGCGTGCTTAAGCAGCTCAACAGGCCGTTAATCACTGCGTCAACGGCACGCATATGCTCAGAAAATACCCCTCATGGTTTCTATAATGGATTCCCACCATGAGGGAGCAGAGGGCACAAGTGGTTCCTCTACGTGCGGACCTTTTCTGGTCTTAACTGACTCAGTGGAGGAGGCTGTGCTTTCATGATATTTGTTCCTTGTTACTAACTATCATTTTCACTTGTTAGTAAGAACATCCTGAGTTTCAAGATTCTGATGGAGAGTGCGTACTCTTAGGCTATTTCCAACAAGTCTCGGATAGCTTTTGCAGCTCTCTATATTCGATTATTTTTGAGATCATACCATATTATCCTTACTAGTCTTATCTGACTCATGGAGTCTACGCTTTCACAATCACTATCCTCTACACTATCAGCTATAAAACAAAAACTCTTCCTACCTTTATTACTTGGTGCTTGGTTATTTCCGCACCCATCTTTTCTCAGTTCTACCTGCCAATTCCGAGTTCCCCGTATGGGCCTCCCACTTGTCGCCCTTTGCAGCAATTGCCGCTTGCGCAACGATACCGGGGAAGAAAACTCGAGGCAGACTGGAAATGAAAAAGTTCTTTTATTCTTCTTTCTTCTAACTTCTCATCTCTCTCCAGCCCAACAAACCTCTCCAACTCCAACCACCCCAACTCCAACCAACCCTCTAACAAACCTCACCTGGATAAATACTTTTTGCCTTAACCAGGACAAGTGCTAACACTCGAGCTTACAGGTGTGTCACAAGTTGTTCATGGGCATAAAAAGATTCTAGATAAAAGCGTGAATATCAGGTGAAAAATAATGAACACTTTTATGGCTCTCAGCTAACCACCATCTTAGCTATCCTCAATTAGGGCTCTTACAGAACATGGGGCCCCATGCATGCTGAGGCCTGTGCTGTACCACTGTGCTACATCCATAGACTTTATGTTGTTTTGAATATCAGATACAAATCTGATATATTTCAAATGTTAATTGTGGAAGGACTCCTTTTTAATTTTCACATTTTCTTGTGAAAATTTTGTATGAGATTAACAGATCTGTTCTGATCTTGATGTTTTGCTTTAAAATAGGAAGATTTGAAATTAGTGCTTTACTTCATTATAATAATGGACTATTACACTTTCCTAATAGGTTCACAAGTCTCGCAACCAGTGAGCCCAACCTTGACCCCCCAAAGTATCTTTAATGATAAAAAAAACTATTTATTTATTGATTTTTGAAAAACTACATTGAAGTATATAATTTTTTTTTTTTTTTTTTTTGTGGTACTGGGGATTGAACCCAGGGCTTTGTGCATGCGAGGCAAGCACTCTACTAACGAGGTAAATCCCCCAGCCTGAGTATATAATTTTTGAAGTGTTCCTTCTGCAGGAGCTCTGTTAGGGAGATGGCTAAGATTGCGGTTGACTATGGCCATGGAGATGTTTGGGCTTGCTGCCTCCCTAGTCTCACGGACATGCCTGGATCTTGCGGGACTTGGCCCAGAATCTCGAAGACCTTGAGCAAGAATGAGATCGCCGCGCCATTTTTGGCTCAGGCACATGATATGAGACCTGGAGAGAGAACAGACGGGTTAACGCTATAGTGGTATATATATTGTAGTTTTCTTGTAAGAGTATGTGCCTTGGTTCTTGTGAGAGTTGTATGTGGAGTTAGAAATTACACAGAGACAGAAAAAGAAAAAAGAATTTTTCATTCCATCCTGTCTCCGGCTTCTTCTGCGGCGCCGCCATTTCCAGGCTGCAAACCTTTTCCAGCGGCAACAATAGGTATCCCGATTGGGGCAATCAGCACGGCAGGCAAGAACTGAGAAACCACGCAGGAGTCTCTAGTCAAGCAGTTATATTGGGTACAAAAATAACTAAGCCAAAGTGTACAAGGCTCTTAATGAATTCTTTGATATAGCGTAGTCTGTCGTTAGTGAGGAGGATTTAGAAAACAGTGAAGGCGATCATGAATGAGTATCTATCCACAGAGTCAACTAAGACCAGTAAGGAGAGTAGTAGAAGCAATCCCCAAAATGACAAAGATCCAAGCGCTAAAGCTAATCAAGATTTATTAGAGATAGATCAAGGATTAAATGCACTCAATTGAACCTTGGACTCAGGAATGTTAACTGAGTCAGTTAGACCAGTCAAGAGTAGTAGTAGTGAGGAGGAATTAAGTAAAAGTAATTCTGAGAATATGAACCAAAGGAAATTAAGGAAGACCAAAAATAAGGATCGTCAAGTGGAAGAAACTAGTGTCCTCTAATCCCCCATGTGTGGAATCCATTACGAAAATATGAAGGGTATCACAGGCATTTGCATACCCTAGAAATAGAAATAAAAGTCTTTCCGAGCACTTATGCGCTCTCCGAAGTAACTCACAGATACATTGGGAACTGCCGAGAATTTTGAAATAAGAAATGGACAGAGGGGCCACCAGCCAGTAGATTTATCAAAACAATAAAAAATACTCAAAGATGCATTTGTAATGACATATGGACCCCAAGCTCCTTTCACGTTGAGTATAACTGAATACCTTAACACCTTTAGCTTAACCCCTCAGACTGGAAACGTCTATGTAAAGCAACATTAAGTGGGGACAAAACTAGGTTGGTGATCACAATTTCAAGAAACTTTGTATAGAAACAGCTAAAAGAAACGCGACCCACCCCCCCCCCCCCCCCCCGCCCCCCCCCCCAACCCCCCCCCCTCCACCCCCCCGCCACCCCCCCCCCCCCCCCCCCCAGCAGCAGATATTGGAGACCATAATATAGAAATGCTCACAGGAGAAGGGCAATTCGCAGACGGTACAGGCTCAAAAATATTATACCCCAGGAGTATATGCTCAGATAAACGCAGCCGCCTTAAAGGCATGGAAAACTGTACAAGGACCTGGGGATCTACAATGTAGCTTGTCCAAAGTAATTCAAGTACTAATGAACCATATTGCTGAATTTGCTTGAAACGACTTTTGAGAACTGCAGTTAGATTTTTGGAGAGGTTTGATGGACTGACGAGTTATAAATGGCTGAGTCTAAAGCTAACCCCCCTTTTGGGGGCCCCTAAAAGGGGTATCTTTCTGCCTGCAGAAAGAATAGTAACTTACCGTGCGCAGATGGGCTTAACGGGCAAAAATATCAGAGTGCCTCCCCACCCGCCTGCTGGACGGCTACCATGCCATACCCAGGGAAGTTTTGTAGAAAGCAAGAAGCCAAAACTTGAATTTATAGGCAAGGTGCTGACATAAATAAGCTAGAACTAACCA
>JAKELJ010000220.1:0-48161 GCA_025594165.1 Tamias sibiricus | reverse complement strand
CTCCCATGTGTGCTGGGTGCCAGGGGCGGCCCCCTGTGGCCTGTCACCCCAGTGGGAGGACTCCAGTCAGCGTGGGCCCTGTGGGTAGGATGAGGCCCGAGACCCACGGTCAGCAACCGCTCTGTGCCCAGGGTCCCAGCCCTAGTCAACTAATGTGCCAGCCACACGGAACCACGGCATTTACCAGTTCTGTCCCTGGGGCCAGAGCCGTTGCCCCTGCCCAGAGGGGCAGCGCCAAAGTCCCCATGCACAGTGGTGTGGTGAGGAGGAGGGGCCAAACCCTCGGGGCCTCTGGACCAGGGAGTTCGGGGCAGGCTTTCCGCTTTCTGTACTAACGGTTCACGCTGCGCCTCTTTCCCTGACGCACACCCCCAGGGCCGGGGCCCCGGGGTGTCAGAGGAGCTAGAGGTGCACAACTGCGGCCTAGACGAGCCACGGCGGCCACGCACACCTCCGGGTGAGCCAAAGCTACAGGAGCCTGTGCTGGAGGCCTTGGCGCACCGGGAAACCACACAGCCAGACCCCTGGCAGTCTCCCCCCACAACCTCTGCTGTAGGACCTCAAACTCCAAACGCCCACGTGACTGACGAGAGAAGGTGGGGGCTCCTCCTCGCCACTGATCTACTGTGTGACGAAAGAGAGCAAGCCCTAACAGTCGTCACGCCCCCTGACTCCTTAGGAGGAACACTAGCATGGGCCTGTGGGTAGGGTTAGGTTCCTATAAAACGTTTTCTCAAATCAAATGAACTTTTTTGGGTAATAAGACAACACATTGATTGTTTTAAAGGTTCAGTTCTCATATCCACAAAGGAAGCAAGCCAACAAGGGGGATTGATTGTGGACGCCATTGCTGAGCGGCTAGGCCACACCGCACCCGGGACAGGAAACTGGAAGGGAGTGCCAGAGGCCAGCGGCCTGGGGACGGGTTGTTGGACGGCTTCCCCTCTCAACGCCACGACCCAGCCTATCCTTGTAAGCAAGACACACCCACGCGACCCGTGGCCGTTCAGTTTCCTCCACCTTATGACAAAGCACAGCGTCAGCACATCATCATTTCTAAAATCACAAGTGTAAGCACGGTGGTGACACCACCTGCGATCACACCAGCAGCTCGGGAAGGCTGAAACAGGAGATGGGGGATTTTGAAGTCAGAGCCCCAGCAACTTAGTGGAGGCGCAGAGCAACTCATACAAGACCCTGTCACTAAATAAAAAATAACCAAAGGGCTAGGGAGGGACGTGGCCTCAGGTGGTCAAGCACCCCTAGGGTTCAAATCCCAGGTACCTAAATGACAAGAAGAAAAGTGCGCTGAAGTGCCGGGTGCCGGTGGCGTCCGCAGACGCTCACTCAATCCATCGGAGCGGAGCTGCTCCACAGGCCTTACATGAGGCCAGTGCCTTGTTCCTGGACTACCCACCATGGTGTGGTCCCCAAGGGTGTCCACACCCAAGTTTCGGGGACCAGTGAGAGTGCGAGGGTACCGGACAATGGGCATGCAGGGCTGTAGGTAGGGACCAAGGAGGTCAACTTGCCTGACTCTTAAGTAGGGGTGGTCCTGGGTTGGTCCTGGGTGCTCAGGAGCAGGCCCGAGTCCGACTCGAGAGCCCTGCGAGTGACAAGGGATGCAGGGCCAGGGCCGGATGAGCCGCCTGAGCAGACGCCAGGGCAGAGCGGGTGCTGTGAAAGGCCCTGCCTTGCCCGGCTCTGGGGTGGAGGAGGAGGCCCGCCGAGGGGCTGAGCGCAGAGGCGCCCAGGAGACTGGGGAGGGCCACAGAGCTTGCACCCTGGCCGCCTCCCATCCCCGTGCGGCCAGGGACCTGGCTCGCTATTGCCACTCTGGCTTCCGGGGCCTGGGAGCCAATCGCAGTGTTTTCCGCACAGTGAGCTTCTGTGGTGATCTGCTGTGAACAGCAACAGGCCACCGGCACCTGGAGATCTGGCGCCAAACCCACAGTAGGGGCCGTAAGCAGACAACTCGCAGGCCCGTGGGCCTGTGGCCCCACGCCCCGTGCTCCCGACGTGGCCGCAGTCCCCAACCAGCTGCGGAGGGAGGAAGGAGACATTGAAAACTGGCATCTGCAGCAACTGAACGTAAGGGCTTCTTTTTCCCTGGTCATCACTCCCAACAGCACGGGTGGGCATCTGCACCGTACGGGTTTATTAGAGAGGGTCTAGAGCTGACTTCTCGTCGCCTAGACTGCAAGGCCGTGAGCAAAGTGGCATATGCAGACTCTATGCCGTTGCAATCTGTGGGTCTTTTGGGCACCCCCAGGCTTGGGTGTCCAGCGGTGTCCTGGACCCAGCCCCCATGGATGCCAAGGGATGGCTTTCATCTTGGATACACCCAGGCTTGGGTGTCTGCGGTGGTCCTGGACCCAGCCCCATGAGATGCCAAGGGTGGCCTGCCATTCTTGGCGCCCCAGGCTTGGGTGTCTTCCTGCGTGTCCTGGACCCAGCCCCAATGGGTGCCAAGGGTTGGCTGCCATCTTGGGCGCACCAAGGCTTGGGTGTCCCTGCGGTGTCCTGGACCCAGCCCCAATGGATGCCAAGGGTGGCTGCCATCTTGGGCACCCCAGGCTTGGGTGTCTGCGGTGTCCTTGGACCCAGCCCCATGGATGCCAAGGGTGGCTGCCATCTTGGAAGCCCCAGGCTTGGGGTGTCTGCGGTGTCCTTGACCCAGCCCCCATGGATGCCAAGGGTGGCTGCCATCTTGAAGCCCTCAGGCTTGGGTTTCTTCGGTGTCCTGGGACCCAGCCCCATGGATTGCCAAAGGGTGGCTGCCATCTTGGGCGCCCCAGGCTTGGGGTGTCTGCGGTGTCCTGGGAATCCAGCCCCATGAGAATGCCCAAGGGAGGGCTGCCATCTTGGTCGCCCCAGGCTTGGTTGTCTGCGGTGTCCCCTGGATCCATCACAGCCCCAATGGATGCCAAGGGTGGGCTGCCATCTTGGGCGCTCCCAGGCTTGAGTGTCTGCGGTGTCCGGGATCCAGCCCCAATGGATGCCAAGGGTGGGCTGCCATCTTGGAGCGCCACCTGGCTTGGGTGTACTGCGGTGTCCTGGCTCCCAGCCTCAACCGATGGATGCCAAGGGTGGCTGCCATCTTGGACGCCCCAGGCTTGGGTGTCTGCGGAGTCCCTGGAATCCAGACCCCATGGATTCCTAAGGGTGGCTAGCCATCTTGGGCCCCCCAGGCTTGGGTGTCTGTGGGTGTCCTGGATTCCAGCCCCATGGATGCCAAGGTGGCTGCCATCTTGGATTACCCCAAGGCTTGGGTGTCTGCGGTGTTCCTGGGAGGGACTCCAGCCCCCATGGATTGCCCAAGGGTGGCTGCCGCATCTTGGAATACCCCAGGGCTTGGTTGTGCTGCGGTGTCCCTGGATCCAGCCGCCCCAGTGGATGCCCAAGGGTGGCATTGCCCATCGATGGGGCACGTCGCCAGGCTTGGGTGTCCTGGCGGTGTCCCTGGATCCAGCCCCATGGAATGCCAAAGGGTGGCTGCCATCTTGGCCGCCCCAGGCTTGGGTGTCCTGTGGTTTCCTGGATCCAGCCCCATGGATGCCCAAGGGTGAGCTGCCATCTTGGGCAACCCCAGGCTTTGGGTGTCTGCGGTGGTCCCCCCTGGATCCAGCCCCATGGATGCCAAGGGTGGCTGTCATCTTTGGGGGGGGGCGCCCCAGGCTTGGGTTGTCCTGCGGTGTCCCTGGATCCCAGCCCCATGGATGCCAAGGGTGGCTGCCATGCTTGGGCGCCCCGCATGCTTGGGTGTCTTTGAGTGTCCTGGATCCAGCCCCATGGATGCCAAGGGTGGCTGCCAATCTTGGGACGCCCCAGGCTTGGGTGTCTGTGGTGTCCCTGGAATCCAAGCCCCATGGATGCCAAGGTGGCTGCCATCTTGGATTACCCCAGGCTTGGGTGTCTGTGGTGTCCTGGAACCCAGCCCCATTGATGCCAAGGGTGGCTGCCATCCTGCTAGCGCGCCCAGGCTTGGGATGTACTGAGGTGTCCCTGGATCCACACCCCATGGATGTGCCAAGGGTGGCTGCCATCTTGGGCACCCCAGGCTTGGGTGTTCAGTGGTGTCCCATGGGATCCAGCCCCATGGATTGCCAAGGGTGGCTGCCATCATTGGGAGCCCCAGGCTTGGGTGTCCCTGCGGTGTCCTGGACCCAGCCCCATGGATGCCGAAAGGGTTGCTGCCATCCTTGGGCGCTCCCAGGCTTTGGGTGTCTGCGGTGTCCCTGGATCCAGCCGCCATGGATGCCAAGGGTGGCTGGCCATCTTGGGCGTCCCCAGGCTTGGGTTGTCTGTGGTGTCCCCCCCCCACCCTGGATCCACCCCCATTGGATGCCAAGAGGTGGGCTGCCATCTTGGGCGCCCCAGGCTTGGGTGTCTGCGGTGTCCTGGACCTCAGCCCCTGGATGCCAAGGGTGGCTGCCATCTTGGACACCCCCAGGCTGGGTGTCTGCAGTGTCCCTGGAGACCAGCCCCAATGGATTGCCAAAAGGGGTGGCTGTCCATCCTTGGTACGCGCCAGGCTTGGGAGTCTGCGGTTGTCCTGGAGCCAGCCCCATGGATGCCAAGGGTGGCTGCCATCTTGGCGCCCCCCAGGCTTAGGGTGTACTGCGGTGTCCCTGGAATCCAGCCCCATGGATGCCAAGGGTGGCTGCCATCTGTGGACGCCCCAAGGCTTTGTGTCTGTGGTGTCCTGGATCCAGCCCCATGGATGCCAAGTGTGGCTGCCATCTTGGGCGCCCCAGGCTTGGTGTCCTGGCGGTGTCCTGGATTTCCAGCCCCATGGGAATGCCAAGGGGTGGCTGCCATCCTTGGGGCGCCCTCAGGCTTGGGTGTCTGTGGTGTCCCTGGATCCAAGCCCCATGGAATGCCAAGGGTGGGCTGCCATCTTGGATACCCCAGGCGTTGGGTGTCTGCTGGTGTCCTGGACCCAGCGCCCATGGATGCCAAGGGTGGCTGCCATCTTGGGCACCCCAGGCTTGGGTTGTCCAGCGGTGTCCTGGCTCCAGCCCCATTTGATGCCAAGGGTGGGCTGCCCATCTTGGGCGCCCCAGGCTTGGGTGTCTGTCGTGTCCTGGATCCAGCCCCCATGGATGCCAAGGGTGGCTGCCATCTTTGGGCGCCCCAGGCTTGGGTGTCGTGGTGGTGTCCTGGATCCAGCCCCATGGGTTGGGGGGGCCAAGTGGTGGCTTGCCAATCTTGGATACCCCATGCTTGGGTTGTCTGTGGTGTACCTTGGATCCAGCCCCCATGGATGGCCAAGGGTGGCTGCCTTCTTTGGGCGCCCAAGTCTTGGGTGTCTGTGGTTGTCCTGGATCCAATCCCCAATGTGATAGCCAAGGGTGGCTGCCATCTTGAGCGCCCCAGGCTTGGGTGTTCTGCGGTGTCCTGGATCCAGCCCCATTGGAATGCCAAGGGTGAGCTGCCCATCTTGGGCACCCCAGGCTTGGGTGGTCTGTGGTGTCCCTGGATCCAGCCCCCATAGGATGTGCCAAGGGTGGCTGCCATCTTGGGCGCCCCAGGCTTGGGTGTACTGCGGTGTCCTGGAATCCCAGCCCGCATGGATGCCGAAGGGTGGCTGCCATCTTTGAGATACCCCAGAGCTTTGGTGTCTGTGGGTCCTGGAATCCAGCCCCATGAGATGCCAAGGGTGGCTGCCATCTTCTGGGCGCCCCAGGCTTTGGGTGTCAGTGGTCTTCCCTGGATCCAGCCCCATGGATGCCAAGGGTGGCTGCCAACTTGGATACCCCAGGCTTTGGTGTACTGTGGTGTCCTGGATCCAGCCCCCCATGGATGCCAAGGGTGTGCTGCCATTCTTGGGCGCCACCATGGCTTGGGTGTCCGTGGGTGTCCCTGGATACAGCCCCATGGATGCCAAGGGTGGCGGCCATCTTGGGCACCCTACCCAGGCTTGGGTGTCTGCGGTGGTCCTGGATTCCAGCCCCATGGCGTGCCAAGGGTGGCTGCCATCTTGGGCACGCCCAGGCTTGGGTGTCTTGCGGTGTCCTGGATCCAGCGCTTATGGATGCCAAGGGTGGCCGTGCCATCTTGGGCAACCACCAGGCTTGGGTGTCCTGCGGTGTCCTGGATCCAGCCCCATGGATGCCAAGGGTGGCTGCCATCTATGGGCAACTCCCCAGGCTTGGGTGTCTGTGGTGTCCTGGATCCAGGCCCCCATGGATGCCAAGGGTGGCGTCCCATCTTGAGGCAGACCCCAGGCTTGGGTGTCTGTGGTGTCCTGGAGCCATGCCCCATGGATGCCAAGGGTTGCTGCCATCTTGGGCACGGCCCAGGCTTGGGTGGTCTGTGGTGTCCTGGGTCCAGCCCTCCATGGATGCCCAAAGTGGCTGCCTAATCTTGGGCACCCCAGGCTTGGGGTGTCCTGTGGTGTCTCTGGGTCCAGCCCCATGGATGCCAAGGGGGGTGGCTGCCATCCTTGGGCGCACCCAGGCTTGGGTGTTCGGCGGTTGGGGGTCCTGGATCCAGCCCCATGGATGCCCAAGGGTGGCTGCCACCTTGCCACAGCAGCAGTGGGTACCCGAGAATGGCACCAGAACAGCTGCATGCCCCCCTGCCAGGCTCTGACAGCCCCGGGGCTCCTTCTCCCACGTGCAAGTCCTTCAGCCCCTGGTCCTGCAGCCCTTTGGCCAGACAGTGGGAATCTCATTGACCCCTCTCATCCCTGGTGTGTGTCCCCTCTCCTTTGAAAGTCCCCCTCATGGCCCTAGCGGTTTGGTAACTAGCGCTCTGTCCTGTCCTCTGTGGCCCCTCAGCACGTCGTTGTCCTCTAGATCACAGCTGGACGTCTGCCAACGCAGCTCCCCCGACGGGGGAAAGGTAGCCGCCGTCCGATCACCTCTCATTTGCTCCGTTCCTGACAGGGAGCGGGTAGACTACTCCAGCCAGCCCTCGTGTTGAGCGGCATCATGGATCAAATCAGAAGCACTACTTTCCATAGTCAGGGAGCCACTGTGTCGAATGGGCGAGGGCTTCTTAGAGAAAACAGAGCAGTAGTGTGCGTGTGTGGTGTGTGCGTGTGTTTGTTGTGTGCATATGTGGATGTGTGCGTGCGTATGTGTGTAGGTATGTGTGTAAATGTATGTGTGTATAAGTGGTGTATGTTTGTATGTGTATGTGTGTGCGTAATGTAGTGTATGTATGTGTAATGTATGGTGTGTATATATGTGTGTGTGCATATGTTGTGTATGTGTGTATGTGTATGTGAGCGTGCGTAGTCGGTGTGTAATGTATGTAGTAATGTATGTGTGTATATGTGTTGTGTGCATATGTGTGTATAGTGTGTGATATGTGTATGTGTGGTGCGTATGTGTTGTATGTAGGTGGTATGTATGTGTGTATATGTGTGTGTGCAATAGTGTGTAGTATGTGTGTGATTGTGTCGTGGCGTGTGGTGTGGTATGTAAGTGTGCGTATGTGTATTTGCATATGTGTGTATGCATGTGTGTGCGTATGTGTGCGTATGTATGTATGTGTGTATGGGTGTGTGTATGTGTGTGTGCATATGTGTGTATGTGAGTATGTGTATGTGGTTCGTGCGTATGTGTGTGTATGTGTGCGTATGTTGTATGTGGGCATGTGAGTGTATGTATGTAATGTGCGTATGTGTAATGTGCCATGTTTCCTGTATGTATGTAATGTGTATGGTGTGGGTGTGCGTAATGTGTATGTGCGTATGTGTGCGTATGTTATGTTGCATATGTTGATATGCATGTGTGTGCGTATGTGTGCGTCATGTGTGGTAATGTGTGTGTATGTTATGCGTGGTATGTGTGTGTATATGTGAGTGTGCAAATTGTGTGTATGTTTGTGTGCTGCCGCGTATGTGTGTATGTAAGTATGTGTGTGCGTATGGTGGCGTCGTATGTTGCAGAGTGCAAATGAGGGTATGCATGTGTGAGCGAATATGTGTGGTATTGTGTTATGAGTGCGTGCGTATGTGTGGTATATGTATGTGTGTATGTATGTGGGTGTGCGTATGTGTGCTGTATGTGTATGTGCATGTGTGTGTATGTAATGTGTAGTGCATATGTGGTGCGAAAGTGTCTGTGGTGTGCGTGTGTGTATGGTATGTGTGGCGTATGTGTGTATGTATGTTGTGCGGTATTGGTATTGTGTGCGTATTGTGTGTATGTTGTGTGTGTATTGTGATTTTATGTGAGGTGTGTTTATGTGTGTGTATATATGTGTGTATGTGTGTGTGCGTATTTGTGTTTTATGTAAAAATTGTTTTTATGTGGGGGGGGGGGGGTTTTTTTTTTCGTAAGTTGTGTGTATAAATGTGTGTATGTGTGTGCGTATGTGGTGTGTGTTTGTGTGTGGTATATAATGTGTGATTGGTGTGTGTTATATGTTGTGTGTGTTTTATGTGCTGTGTATATATGTGGTGTGTTTTATGTGTGGTATAGTATGTGTGGTGTATGTTGTGTGTTTTATATGGTGCGTGTATATATGTGTGTGTATGTTGTGTGCGTCATGTGTGTAAGTGTGTGCGATTTGTGTAATAGATGGGTGCGTATGTGTGTAGTGAGTGTGTATTTGTGGTATATATGTTGTGCGTATGTGTTTGTGTGCGTTATGTGTGTATGTGCTTATGAGTGTAATGTAGGTGTGTATGTGTGTATATATGTGAGTGTGGTATGTGAGTGCATAGGTTTGTGTAATACCATGTGTGTGCGTATGTGTGGTATGTGTGTGTCATTGTGGGATGTGGTGTGGCATAGTGCTGTGTATGTGAGGTGTGTGTTTATGTGTGTGTGTGTGCAAACGGGCGTAGTGTGTGGCCACTTGTGGCATCGATTAGGGCTGTAGAATCCTCCTGCCTGGGAGCTGGAAGGCCCGGGGCAAGCCGGAGGTGGAATGGTCCCAGCCCAGGGTCCCGATGGCCTGTGGCCAGGGCGGTACCCCCCGGTGCAAGGGCTGGATGAAGGTGAGGTAAGAGTTCCTGCTCGAGCTGCAGGGGGGAAAGGAGACGGGCAAGATCCTTTCAGTGCCCTCCCTGTTCTCTGGCCAGGCCCTCAAAGAGCGCTGGGGCTGCGGCCCACCCACAGCTGGTCAGGCCCCACTGCTCCGCGGAGTTTGCGTGGCTCAAGGTGGGAAACGTCCCCGGGAGTCACCCACACGAGACTCAGAATCGCACCTCTCCCCCCCGGGTGCCCTGCTGGCAGCCAGACTGACCCGGCGCATTCAACCCATCATGGCTACTGCAGGGCACGTGAAGCCGGCCGGCTCGTCTTCACCCTCTCAGTGGTCCTGCCGGCCTTGCCGTGGGCAGCCTCTCCCACCTGGAGCTCCTGCAGACCTGGAGCCCGTGGGAAAGCCCGTGGGGGTGGGGGCTGGTCGGTGGCAGAAGCTTGCTGGGGATTACAGAGCCCAGCCGTTTTTCCCCAATGTGCTCTGGGATCCTCCCCCGAGAATGGGCCCAAATGGAACGTCCGTCCAAGAGAGGCCGCATGCTGGACCTGTGGTTCCAGTGTGGGGCACAGGAGGCTAGCCTCATGCCCAAGGAGCACTCTGGAGAACCCCAGTGCCAAAGGGAGGTGTGGTGCAGGGCAATGGTCCTTCAACGCCAGGCCCCCGACCTGGACGTGTCCCCACGGAGGTGCAAGAAGCAAAGGAGGGCTGACCAAGCAAAGCACAAGCCTTAACTCCTAGGGGAGCTGGTGGGGCTGATGGCCAGGAGGACTTGGCTACTTTCTTTCTTGGGACTTGCTGTTGGAGCCAATTTTAGAGGAACTGCATGCCACCACCGTTGTTTCCAAGCTCTGGGGTGACCTATCCTTCCCTCTGTTTGGCCACGGCCCAGGGTTTGGATCTGCACCTTATCTTGTGCCACCTTAAACAATGCCCAGGAATGAGCCCTCTTGTTTTATGTGTCGCGTCACTCTCCTGCCCTTTGCCGGCCTGGCCAGGCCCAATCACCTGGCTACACTCTATGGCAGGGAAGGCCTCCTGCAAGGTCCCGCCACTGCCCCCTCCCTCGGTCGTGTCCGCATCCAGTCCTGGATCTCCTCCACTGTGCCCTGGCGCTTTGGGTGCCCACTCTCATCAGGTGAACGCAACTCTCCTCTCTTGCCTCGGGCCTCGTGTCCAGCACCAAGGCCCCAGGGGCTAACTCTGCCCACCACCCGGCCCAGTCTCGCGGCACGCAGACGCCAAATACCCCGCTCCCAGCTTCAGGGGCAGCGGCCTAGTGCTCCCGGCTGCATGGGAGGGAAGGTAGGCAAGACAGAGGGCCAGACACACTGGCCCGGAAAGCTGCCGCCGTGACCTGAGCAACCCGCCTGCCGCCTCTTGGGGGGGAGGCTCTGGAGGAAGCACCTCTGAATGCACAGGTGAGTCTAACCACATTGTGGGCCGAACCACGTCCACCCTCGCTAGCTGCCCGTTGACCATCACGCCGGGGGTGTGTGGAGTCCCAGGTGCTAGTGACTTTTTCATGTTTACGGCCCGTGAGGTGTAGCCCTTGTAGCCTCAGCTCATATCCACCGAATACATTGGACAGTCCATGGTTCCCCTGGGGGCCTGTGCCTTCCCAAGCCCACCAACGTGTTCACACTAGGGCCTGGTCGTCCTTCTCCTCTTTATAACTCAGGCTCATACATCATTGGTCCAGGTTTCCTTCTCTGAATGTGGTAAGAACATCCCCATTTAAGTTCTAAGGCTTCACCTTTGCCGCGATCGATCCCGCGCGCCGTCCAGAACCACTGAACCGTGCTGCCTGGCCCTCCTCTTCGGCTCAGCGTCTCAGGTAACGTCTTTCCCTACGTGAATAAGACCTACAGGCTTCGCAGGTGGGTGCGCCTTTGAGAAACTCGTGAGATAAACGCACACAATGGTGCAAACGTAGCTAGGACCTGGGACACAATGCTCGGATCGTAGCAGTGAAACTCGCGTGCCGGCAGAGGGGCTGCCTGGCAGGGGGGCCCACTCCCCCGCCCCCCCCTCCGTGGCCATACTGGGTCATGCCACATGGATCTGATCATGATGGCAAAGAAAGCGCCGCAAGGTGCGCCATCAGTCAGACCTCACCCGTGAGCTGGAACTGAGATGCGCTGCCTCAATTTCAAAGGTTCTGGCAAAAAGCCATAGGCCAGGTAAACAGAGACTCGCAGATGCTGGCGCCCCAGAAGACATGGTTCAACAGCAAAATCAACAAACCAGAAGCTGGGCCCTGTCCCCGGCCTCTGGCTCTGGTTACTGGGGCTCTGAGCAACTCACGACTCCTGGGCTACCCTCCACCTCTGTGACTCTGCTGAAGCGAAATACACAAGCAAAGGCTGGCACGTAAGCGCAGGAGGAAGCAGTGTTTTCATAATTGCAGGTCATGAGAGCCATTTAGTGTACGTGAGCAGTTCGGCATGAGGAGCCAGGCCGGCCGTAGGAGGGAAGAAAAGCTGAAATGTAACAGAATCGCGAGCGAGAGAGAGGAAGAAAACGCGGTGCGTGGCGAGGATGCGACCCGGCCTTCAAAGCCTTCTTCTCAGTCCCTGGGTGGGGACACACATACTAAACGCAATCCCCACTGGGGTCCTTGGCTCAGGAAGGGGGATTGAACAGACTGGTGAGCTAGGTGACGCCTGTTGGGAGTCTCCTTCCAGCGCGGGTCCACGTGTGTGGATGAGAGTATAAAACCGGGCGCGGTGGCGCCAGCCTGTAATGGCCAGCATCTATGGGAGGCGCCAGGCAGGAGGATCTTGAGTTCAAAGCTCAGCCTCAGCCATGGCGAGGCAACTTAGGCAACTCAGTGAGACCCTGACGCTGATTAAAATACAACACAACATCCAACAAAAAAGTCTGTGGTGATGTGGCCCAGTGGTCGGGTACGCTCTGAGTTTCAATCCCCGCTCGTAACCGCCCGCCCCCAAACAACTTTGAGGAGAGTTTAAGACCTCAAAGTAATATTTATGCCTCAGATATCTGTTGCAATACAGTACTGAGGGTACCTCTTGGGTGTTTTCCCCCAGTGACGCCCCCCCAGACATGACCTCAGGGATTGGGCATATTCTTGTCAGTGGGAGCTTGCTTTTGTTCTAAAAAGGTGGTGGAGTCGCCGTCCAGCAGAGACCCTACAGGAGTAGACCAGGTGGCCCGAGGGCAGACGCTATCCCTGTGATCGAGGCCGTCGGAACACACTTTCCCCTCCTGGCTCCCGCGGGTCACCTTCTATCAAGCATAGCTGAGCCTGGGAGGCTCCGTTCCTGTGGTTGACCAGCTCGAACCGGCAGCAGGCGGAATACGGAACATTCCTAGGTTGGCCAGCAAATGATCGTGCTCATAGCCGAGAGTTGGTGTTGCCCCTGAGATTTGGGGGAAATGCTTTATAATGATCTACACAGTCCTTCCTTCTTCAGAACGAGGGAACCGAGTCTGCGGCCCCAGCATTCTGTGTCCTGGGGGGCCCCGGCCACTAAGGTACAACAGGCACCTGCTTTCTTGGAGAGACCATAGCAAGACGAAAAGAAAAGAAGTGCTCAAGGACAACAGCAATGGCATGGTGAGAGGCACCACGGGTGTAGCCGCCTCAAGTGCGCTGACGGGGACGCTGGTGGCACCAAGGTGCCCTGGCAGGGCCTCTCCGAGGGCCACCGAAGGTGGCTAGGGAGCAGGCAGAGCACCCCACAGGAGACCAGGGAGGGCGAGGTCGTCTCTTCAAAAGTGTGGCCACAAATCCTCTGATGCGTCCAGTGTTATGTGAAATCAATTCAAAATATGTTAAAAACGAGGGAAAAGCACACGCGCGGCCAAGGGCCAGCTTGGTGGGAGGCCCGAAGGGGCGGCAGAAAAGGCCTGTGCATGAGGGAGTGGAAGGTGCCCCTGGGCCCGCGCTGGCCTGGGACGGTTGTGACATGGACGCAGTTGTGACCTGTCCTTCATGGGGAAGAGCTAAGAGAGGGCAGAGAAAACATGGCTGAGAGCCTGCCTGGCTGTGGTCGGAGGAAGGCCAGAGAAGCCTGGCGGGACAGGCAAGACCGCTGGACCCCAGCTGGCGGCACCACCCAGCAGAAGCAGGCGTACCCTGAGAGGGACGCACGTGCCCTCCTTCCAGGCTGCGGCTGGCCAGGCGCGCTCCTTGCCGAGAGGCGCAAAGTTCTGCCTGTCCACTTGTGGACGTCTATTGGACCCACCCGGCCCCCAAGCCTTCCACAGGAAGCCCAGGCCTGTGGCCCTTCAGGGAAGAGGCCCAGCGCCTCCAGGGCCTGGAGAGTGCCGCGTTCCCCGCGGCCTGCACCATGCCACCTGCGGAATCCTGCAGAAGGAGCATCAGCTGCTGGCAGCCCTGCGCGGTCGGCTGCCCCGGTGCCCATCACAGGTAATGTCCCGAGATCAGAACCGCCCGTGGTACTTCAATATGATTGCTTTGGTGCCACTTCCAAGATGCTGTCTGAGTGCCCTCTCTGCCTGCAGGTGACTTCAAAAGGACCTGTTTCCCCCTGTCTGGAGACGGTGTGTTGTAATGGCTGGCCAGGCCCTGCATTCCATGAGGTCTGGCGGTTGCCCAGATGTTCTTTTCTGCTGGAGACTTCCAGATGAGGAGGGCTCTCCAGGCCTGAGCCTGCAGAGGTCACGTACGCCGCCTCTGAAAGGGGCAAGGGCTTGAGGATGAAGGCACCATCAGGCAGAAGTCCGCTGGCCCCACTAGCCCCGTCCTCACTCAGCCCCGTTCCCGGCAGAGCCACTGTGGGTGGCAGCCTGATGGCAGGGTTCCCCACGCAGTTCCTGCCTGGGGGGCGGAACAGAGCACCTGACCACCCGTGGGGTGTGCTTCTCATCCCGGGGGTGTCGGTGGTAAGGGGGGGCGGCAGCCTCTGAGCTCAGGACCCAACACCTTCCCTCGTAGTTTGCACTGGCAGCCCCGACCTGTGGGTCCTGCTGACCGTCTCCCGAGGGGACCTGGCCACCGGCAGAACCTGACAGGGCCCCCGGAGCTTGGGGAATAAGGCTCCTCCTCGTCCTCCCCCTGCAGGTGGGAACGCAGCTTGGGCTGAGACCAGGCCGGGCCTGCAGGGAGGCTCTTGTACTTGATCACATCCGCCGACGGCACCTTTCCTTCTCCGCTGCCCGGGGGCGCGGGGCCGCCCACGCGCAGGAGAGCCGCTGGAACGCGGCCGTCCATCTGGGCAGGGTGCCTTCCCACACGGCGGCGAGGCCGGCGGGCAGTAGCCCAGGGACGGACGTTCCGTGAGAATGTTCTGTGGCGGCCGTCCGAGGCTCGGCGCGGGCCCTGCTTGGTCTTCGCCCCAGACGAGGGGGCGGGCGTGTCCTTCGCGCTGGGACTAATCGGGCCGCCCGCTCTCTGCCCACGTGACCCCTGCCGCCTGAGGCCACGCATGCGCCGCGCGGATCCCGAGCAGCCGCGGGCCTGGGCGAGGTTGGGCTAGGGGCGGGGCGGGGGCCGGCCTGGGAGGGAGCGCAGGTGACGCCCGGGGTCGAGGTGGCGCACCGCTCGCGGGAGAGCAGCCCTACCGTGCTGCAAGGGAAGGGCCGGCTTTACCCGGAGGAGCGAGAAGCCGCCCGCCGCCGGTACGGCAGGGCGCCGGGTGCGCCAGCTCCCCTGCTATGCAACGGCTGGGGAGGGCCTGCGGGAAGGCAAGGCTCTGCTCCCTCGCGAGCCCCGGTGCTCTCCTGACAGTCAAGAGCAAGAGGAACGGGGGAGCAGTCACTGGTCAGGCCCCCCAGCGTGGCAAGATCGGAAGCCCGGTGACCTCCCGCGGTGTAGCGGGTGGAGCCGGGGCTGCTGTGCCCTGGCAGCAGGTGCTTGTCCGCACATCTCTTATGAGCAACCAACTGCATGCCTCGGCCACCGGGAGCGCAGGAGAAGGGTGGGCTGGGGCTTGCGTTCTAACCGGAGGAGACAGGAACTTAACGTCAGATTCACCCACAGAGTGGTGGTGTGCTGTGGCCATGTGTGTGGTGACAGTATCCACCCCACCTCTGAAGGCGTGAGGGAAAGGGAGCACAGCACTAGCCAGCCCTCGACACACAGGCGAGCGGTCAGCGTTCCCACCCCTTCCCCTTGCCCTGCGGAGCCGACAGGAATGGCTGTGGAGGGAGGGCAAGCGACCCCCAGACCTGGTCCCCATCCACAGCTCAAGTCCACTCTGGGGAGCGCAGGCCGGTCCCACTGGGCTCAACTCCTAGGTCTGTGCTGTGGAGGGGACGTGGCCAAAACGCAGGCGAGTTGCTCGGAAGCAGTGCCAAGCAAGCAGCTCTGGTGCTATCGCAGCTCACTCCCTGGGCCCAGCGAGGCCCCGCAGGGAGTCTGTCATGGGAGGCCGTGACATTCCATGACCTACGCCCATGGCACGCTGAAGGGCCCTCCTGGGCAGGCGGGGCCTCTTCTCGCTGGCCGGCCTGGCTGGAGCCTCTGAGGGGAGCCTTCCCTGCCCTCTGAGGTCGGCTGGGTGACGGAGGTGCCCTTTCGGGGTGCCAGGGTGATCCCTCAAGCACGGCACAGCCAGGGGCTTAGCACTGCAGGAGGTGGGCAGGCTGAGCTGTGAACAAGTGGCAGCCATCTTCCTAGGACAAGGACGAGGAGGCGCCTCCCTGACCAGAAGTGCACGCCCGTCCCGCCAGGCCACAGACCAAAACAGTCCCCCTGGCGCTCCTATTAGACCTCCCGCCTGCCTGCGGCTCATTCAACGGTGAGTCTCAGCAACACACGAGGCGGCCTGAGAGAGGCCGGGCAGTGAGCGCTATCCCCGCGCTACTCTGCTCCTCTGACCACACAGGAGGCTAGGGGATACCACGTGACCTTTGCCCTTTGAAGGCTTCAGAGGCCGTGGGCTCTTGGACAGACATGGGGGGTCTCGGTCCCCCCCACCTCGGTGAACTTCATTGCTCGGACCAAAACCTGATGTAAACAACTTAAAGGAGGAACGACTGTGACTTTGGCTGCTGGGTCTCGAAGTTTCAGTCCATGGTCAGCTGAACTCCATGCGTTGGGCCCGAGATGAGGCCTTGACTTGATGGCAGAAGGGCCGTGGTGAAGCTTGCTCACCTCCAGCCTAGCCCAGGAAGCGGGGAGGGAGGAAAGGGGCGGGGCAGGGCCGGGTCCCAAAGGTCACAAACCCCCAGGGGGGAGTGGGGGGGGGGGGGGGGGGGGGGGGGGGGGGGGGGGGGGGGGGGGGGGGGGGGGGGGGGGGGGGGGGGGGGGGGGGGGGGGGGGGTTGGGGGGGGGGGGGGGGGGGGGGGGGGGGGGGGGGGGGGGACTGACTGGGGGCAGGGGCAAGGGCAGAGTCCCGAAGGTCACACCCCCAGTGACTTTGGGGGGCCAGGGGCAGGGTAGAGTCCCGAAAGACACACCCGCCAGTGACATGCCTTTCCAGCCACGCCCCCTCTGGTTTCCACCACCTTCTGTGGCGAACATTCAGTGAGCCGATGGATTTGATCCACTGAGGAGGTCCAGTGTCCCTCCGTGACGCCTGTCATCACATCCCCCAGAGCCCCACCTGTGAAACACTGCGGCATGAAGGGGCGTTCCAGATCCTAAGCCGTCACACACGCAGTGTCTGGAGAAGGTGAGCCACTCTAGGGCCACTCTAGGGCCAGGCTGGGCTGCGCTGGCCCAGGAGGTTCGCCCTGTCGGGCCTGGCCGAGGCCCCGACAGCAGCGCGCGGCAGGGCAGGGCACACACGGCTGTGCCCACCAGGTGCCTCCGTGGCTAACGGCTGGTGATGATTTACCTGAGCACTTACTGAGACCCCAGCCCCCTGTGCCTAGTTTAGGGTGTGTAGATTCAAAAAGGTCCAACAGCATATGCACCTAAAGTCCCACAGGTACTGAGTGCTTCCCGTGGGTGCCGAGTCCTGGGAAGTCCCTGGGCTCTGCCCTCTGTAACGCTGGGCACCTGGAGTGCCATGAGGAGCTCAGAGTGGGGGAGCAGATTGGTGCATGAGTGCCCAGTCGGAGACTGGGGAGTCAGGAGAGAGCAAAGCCAGCCTCCCCGTTCGTAGAGGGGCAGCTTGAGGCCTCTGTGGACTGGGTGAGGCCTCCCTGTGAAGAAGCCACCATGCCCTTACTTCAGGGCACCAGGAAACACTCACAGACACACTGGAAGTAAAGAACCTCGCTAGCCTCCCGTGCGTACCCTCAGCCCAGGCGAGTGGACCCGGAGAAATCACATCACAGGACCTATTTTAACAGTCACACCAGTGACCCTGTGCCGGTCAGTACCATGACTTTTCCCTCCATCTACTGTGGAGGAAGACCAAAGCGCGTGAAGAGGGCGTAGGCAATTTGCCCTATGCAAACTGAGAGGAGAAAAAGGGGCCTGGGTGTTAGAATGTCCCCTCATAAGCCTCAGGCATGGAATGCGCGGTCCCCAGGGCAGCACGGTTGGGGGGAGAGGGGTTCAGAGAATGACTGGACCGAGAGGACTCTGACCATGAACCACTTGACTAATCCCAACAAGTTGGATTAATCCACTGTCTGCTGACTCAACAGACACATGGAAAGCGAGACAGTAGGAGGAAGTGTGGGTTAACAGGGACGTGCCCCTGGAAGGGTCCGTTTTCTCTTCCCTGTCCCCCACCCTCTCTTCTGCCTGCTGTGGTGCCGTGAGCTGAGCATCTAAGCCCTCCGCCCACGCCCTCAGCTAATGTCCGCCGTGATATTCTGCCCATTGGAGACTGCCAACCAGGGACCGAATCCTGCTGAAACTGAGCCAAAGCCCAATCTTTCCCTCCTCCAACTTGTCAGGTATTTTGCCACAGAGATTGAAAAGGTGACCTAACACACATGGATTTGGACCTAAATCCGTAAATCCACCTGACGCCCAAGCCCGATTTCACAACATAGTAAGTCATACTACCCCTAAAAGTAGGATGCGCATCAGGGCAGCCCATCCCTCCGTCCTCTGGTCCCCTCCCGGGTTGGATGGAGGCGCAACAGCAGGTCCCCCCCCCCGCCCAGCGTGGGTGCGAGCCTGTCTCGGGGACCAGGGCGAGGCTTTGGCCCCGCTCTGTCCCTCCCGCGAGAACCATCATGCAAGCACGGTCCTTTGGAGGGCAGAGGAAGAGAACCCTCAAAGAGGCTGGGATTTTACATTGGGTTAGGATGGTGGGCGTTGAACCCCCAGAACTCCCCAGACCTGCCAGGGGAGGGTGGGCTCCCGCCCTGTTTTCCAGGGGCACTGTGCAGGCTCCCTTTCACCCCGGGATGCCCTCTGGCACCCACGCAGGTCCTGGGGCCCACGCCCACCGCAGAAGAGCCCGCGTGTACGTCCCTCTCTCCTTCAAGGAACACACACGCTGCTACGAGGGCGTGTTTTGGAGAACAGGCATTATTCACGCTCCGCTGCTGTGGCCACTGCAGGGAGGGCCCACCTCCAAGCCAGGGTCTGATGCCCCCAGGTTGGGCCCGAAAGCCTCTGCAGTCCCCTTGGCAACCGGGAGGGGTCAGCACACAGAGGGTGTCCCCACGTCTGCCCTCGTCTCCACCCTGCGCGCCTCAGTGGAGAGGCAGGGGGAAGGAGCAGGGCCACGTGGTACCACGTCTTCCCCAGCCGCTGTCCACATCCCTGGGGGAATAACTACCGGAGGACAGGGCTCTCTGGCCGTTCTAAGTCACCGGTGCCATAAGGTGGGCCCAGTAGTGTGGAAGACAGGGTGGCCTCTAGCAGCTGGCCTCTTGCTAGCCCATGAAGCAGAACCCCCTGCGTAGCAGCGAAGGAGCAGAACGTTCTGCCTCAGTCCTGAATGAGCATGGAAGACGGGCTTGCGGGCTATGGAGGGAGGGACCTGGCCGTGACTCTCATATCTGAGGCTCTGAGCCCCCGGGGATCTGAGCCAGCCCTGCCCGCTGCTCCTCCTGCAGGACGTTAGGCTGGGAGTGGGCTGGGCCTAGGCCCACCACTCCTGGGAACGTGGCTTGCTGAGGTGGCAGGTCCGTCACACAGAGGCGAGAAGTCTCGAGCCACCCTGGGAACCAGATGGCCTTTTAATTCCTCCGAGGGTATTACAGGGCTTTTCTTCTCCCCCTGGAGGGCAAAGGCCCCGATGATTCTGGTGACTTTCAGTGCTCCGTGTATGACATGGCTTGCTTCACTGTTTTCTTTCTTGGGGGAAAAAAAAGAAAATGCACTGGCCTGAAGGTGTAAGACCGCTGTGGAAGTGCAGGAGCCCTTGTTTGGGGATTTGGCTTGAATTGCAGTTGACTATGTATCCGTGGAGATTTGGGCCATTGTCCTGCCACCCATCGTAGTCTCACGGGATTTGTTGCGGGATCTCGATTGACTTGGCCGAAATTGTTGCTGATTCGGGTCAGCGCCATTTTAGGGAGTGTTTGGCGTGTGTTTAGTCCGTTATTAGAACCAGAGAGAAAAGTTATCAAGAATAAAAAGCTGTTTGTCTCCAGTTTGCTTCTGAAGTTCTTCCCAGCAAGAGCTTCCGTTGCTACCAAGCGCTTCAGTGCGGCAACAAGTGGAAGCGAGCGTTTTGAGGACCCCAACAACTGTAAAGAGAAGTTTTTTTACCTCCAAATGGAACATTCAACTCCTACTGCAGATACTTGCATGGAATGGTGAGAGAACAAGAAATTTAGCAGAAACCATTTTCAACCCACTCCAATCCGAGGGCCAGTTCCTGATACAAACGTTTATTTAAGGTGAACTGTGACATAATTTTGTAACAGGAACCAAGCAAAATTATCATCGACCTCATTTCCCGGCAATTGTTTCCCACCAGCGTGGCACTACCACCGCCAGGAAGTTTTGCTTCTCCTAATTCACAACGTCCTCGCGGTGTGCCAACGCTGCTCCTGGACGGCGTGAACAGTCCTCTCAAGTGCGTCTGTGGTGACTTGATCTCTGGATCAGCCACAGCACCCAGGGCCGAGCCGGGCGTGGGAGCCCTCTAGAGCTGTCGTCTTTGCAAGCCAGGAGTTTCGTCACCGCAAGGCCCTTCCCTCCTTTCCTGAGCTGTGGACTAGGAGGCACAGGTAGCAACCCCTGAGAAGTCACAGATGTCAAGTCAAGAACCGTGGCAACCCGCGTGTGTACAAGCCGAGGGGAAGCTGCTAAGGGTCCTGTGAAGTTTCAGCGTTCACGCGCTCCTTTTTGGCAGAAGCTTGCGAAACCCACCACCCACCCCCGTGGGGCCAGAACGCCGTCCACACGCGGCACCCCGAGCTGCTCTGGAGTCTGCGGGCGTACCCAGCGAGCTTCCGGCGGGTCCCAGGGCCCTGCCTGCTGAGAGGCGCTGGTGGCCTGCTCCACACGCCACCCCGGCAGGAGTGGCCCTCTCCAAGCCACTGGTTCAGCTGTGCTCTCACGGGCTTGTGCCGGCCTCGCCCGCCTAGCTGGAGGGCCGCCAATTGCCCTCCTGCAACGTAACAGTGAGCTTAGTGGTGCCTCCATCAGGAGGTGACCCCCATGGCCAAGTGCAGCTGTGGGCCTGGCTGTCCCCAACCTACCGCCCGTCCCCACCATCCAGTAAGGAAGCCCTCCTTTTATCCCTTTGGCTGTCCAGCCCTAGCCCTCGGCCTCGGGCCTGGCTCAGGCGCACTTAGTCCCAAGGAGCAAAAGACGAGTGGTCAGGAGGAGGGGCGGCCACACTCCCTGAAGGCAAGGCCCCTGCCGCCCGGGACCACCCCCGTGCTCCCTGGGTCTAGTGCCCTGGCACCCACACTCTGGCTGTGACCCTGACACTCCACACCTGCTTCCCTCCCTTGCCGAGCCATCGCCTCAGCTTAGAGTTCCGCATCTCCTCTGCTGACGCTTGGCATCTTCTCCAATCAGGGCCGGTGGGCACTGCCCTCCCTCCCACCTGGGCCACAGGATGGTTTTGGAAGGGCCCTGGCTGGTGCATATTCAATTGGCTTACTTATTCAAAAGCTGTTTGTACCAAGCACGAAACACCAAGTTCAGACATTCTTAGAAGTTTCTTAAATATTGACATTACCAGATTTCCATAAAATATTGGTCCTTCACACAATCATTGGAAGAATTGTAACTGTTATCCATTTCTTCAATTCTTATTGATGATAAAAACTGAGGCAACAGAGAGTTAGGTCCCTTGGCCACAGTCACAAAAAACAGTGAGCAGGACCTAAAAGCAAAGCCCATGTTTCAAAGCCAGGCCTCTGGGGCCCAAGTCCCAACAATCCGTCCAACCTCCGTATCGCTGCTCGGTGAAGGGCAAAAGTCGACACAGGGACAGCCGTGCAGCCAAGGAGATTACACTCCAACAGCCTTTGTGGCTGAGGTCGGATGGACGAAGAGGTGCTGGAGAAGAGGAGTCAGGGAGAGGGGAGTGTGCTGAGCTCTGAACCGGAAGGAGGGTTGCCTGGTCCACGCCGGCTGGGATCTCTGGAGCTGTCGGCTAAAGCAGCTGCTGTCGGGCCAGGAGGATGACGTGTTTCCAGATGCGGGCCTCGGCAGGGGCCTCTGTCATCAGAGGCAGGGCCTGGGCCGCGCTCACCCAGCAGGCAGGGCGGGGCTCTGATGTGGCGGCCAGAAGCTGTGTCCCAGGGACAGTGGGGACAGGCGGGTTGAACCCGGAGAGCACATGAGGCCTTACCCAGTCCTCCTGTTCATAGGAACGACGACACCACACGCGGTTTTCTGTCTCGTGCTCCGCGAGTTTCACTGGTCCGAGTTCATAGGTCACAGAGATTGCCAGCTGCGAGGGCGTGCCCAGACCTGGCAACGGGAAACATGGTGGCACACTGGTGACATGGGTCCTAGCGTCCCAAGCAAGGACTGTGTCCCTGACTGCTAGCTCTGACCAGCCTTAAGCAATCGCCGTTCACGTTCCCTCAGTATCAACAAAAATATCATTATATATAAAATTAAAAAAAAAATATATAAAAACATATAACAATATTCGACAACACACGCGGTCCTTAGGTCTAGAATCTCCACTCTGAGCCAGGGGAATGACGTTGAGTGACTCAGGGGATGATGTGGAGTGTACCACCACATCCCTAAGTGGGGACCTTCCCCCACCTCCTCCCATGGCTGTGGCATCAAACTGTGGAGTCTAACTTCGCTGCAAGCTTAACGAGCCGTGAGTTGAACCTGATGGTGCCTGCCAAAATGCCATTCTAATTCCAGGAATGCATTGAGGCTGTGGACATGCATTCATCAACCTGTTTTTCCCACTGGCGCCCTGCATATTGGACAGGAGGAGAAGTTTGGGGGAACGGGAAACACATGTCATATATCCAACGATCTTCCATTAATGAGCATGTACGGTGCTCACAACTCTTCTGCTTAAGACATGTAGGTAACAGTATACATTACCATTCTCCAAACGTGTGCCAAGCAAAATACAGGAAGTGCGTTCCAGCCACTCGGAGTTTCTTCGGGTCTAAAGATGGATGAGTCTATAATTTTTTAGGTATGTTCTGTATATCCCACCCCATGCATACACTGCCTGCCAGTTCTAGACGACAATGACTCTTTTTCCCTCAGCCTGCAACGTGAATTGTTTGTAGCTGACTTTATTTTGGGACCAAATTGCTAGAATCAGAAATTGTTTTCCCGTGTGGATTTTATTTGAGCGATTCTCTCCTACTAGGCAGTGAGACAGAACATTCCCTCTTACATTTAAGACACATTTTTTAAAAATATATTTATGTATTTTGCTTTAGTTTGTACGCAATGCCGTTTATGTTCACCGTGGTAGCTGGAGGACCGAACTCGGGCCGTGCGCAGTGCTGGGCGAGCGCTCTGCCCGCGGAGCCACAGCCCAGCCCCTGAAGACACAACTTTCGTCTCTCGTCTCCGTCAGCTCGTGTTCCCGCTCCTCAGTGGGCTGACAGGTGACGCCACTGCGGAGTGAGACGGGGAGCAGTATCCAACCACAGACTCCCCTGACGACAGGAGGTCACGCCTCTGTCACGCCATCGCCTAGCCTTAGCCCTGAGGAGTGAACCGCGGGGGATCTGAGCCCCCTGGGGGGGGGGGGACATGGGCAGCACGGGGGAAGGGCGCGCCCAGGGAAGACGCAGAGATTGGCTCGGCCCTTGGCTCATGGGGACTGGGCGGGTCCCCGGACGGCAGGACCTCACGTCCCAGCTAAAGTGCGGATCGGACTGGCAGGTCAAGGGCAACATTCAGGTGACAAGGGCACTGGGGGGCTGAGAAGGCGGGGAGCAAACCAACGGCCAGTTAGTGGAAACCGGCAGCCGGATGGCCCTGGCTTGGCCTGTGCCGCGAGCTCTGGCCGTGTGCCTCAGGACAGGGACGTGTGTGCATCCAACGTCACAGGTGCACCTGTTAAGGCAGTCCCCCTGAAACGAGCCGCGCATCCTGGAGGGTCACAGATACAGCTGCTGCGGACCCCTAGCAGCGTGATGGACTGGGGCCCACAACTGGGCTGTCCCACGACATCCCCTGGCGTCGGCCTTCTGGCCGCGAGTCACAGAGCCTGTGCCGCCCCCAGCACGATACCGTCAAGAACGGTAGACTAGGAAGGGGCCATGGGGCTCTGCCGTCACCGTCCACCCAGGGCTGAGACCAGACCAGCTCAGAAGGCAGAGGTGACCTGCAGAGCCCGTTTCTTCCCCCAAAGGATCCCCTTGATTGTGGGGGAAAGGGGAGAGGAGGAAGAGAGCGAGGTCAGGCCCAACCAAACCTAGAGAAATCAGGTTTTCCAGATTCTCGAGTTTCATTTCTTCCATGTTCTTGCTTAAAACTAGGGGGAACAAAAAACCACTGATATCCTCCTGTTTTCACCCCACGGATATTCAAACGCAATGTTGCCAAGAGAAAGAAATGGGTATTTTTATATGTTTATCAAACCTAAATAAATAAAACGGATTTTAAGTGGCGCATTACCTTCAGACGATTTTCACGTGACATGCCCTCTCCTCAGAGTGGTAGCCCAAGCCAAAACACGGGACGCTGTCTTTGTCAACCAGGGCGCAGGGATTGGATGGGACCAAGAGGTGTCTTCCATATTGTTTCGGCCGACAGGTGTCCTGCCGTGCCTCAGAACCACCGGTGGATCCCCGCCCCGGCACTTTCAGAGGATCACGACGTGAAGTCCGTGAACTTCGGCCCTCATCCGTGTTCAAATGCAGTATCTTATTAGACCCGGCACGTGCAGGCTTAACTCACCGAGAAGTCCAGGGGCCGTGGTCCGTCTCACCTCACCGTAACCCCTGGGAGAGAGAGGCGCAGAGTCGGAGGCCGCAGGGCGCCTGGCTTTTCCCCCCGCGGCGCCCCATGCCGGGCGGGAGTGTCTCCGGACGCACAGGGCACGAGGGCTGGGCAGCGGGCGCCCTGCGCCATGGCTGCTCTCCACTGGCCCATGCAGGCCCAGGTGACAGATGGCTTCCTCTGTCTCCCGCCGCCGTTGCCAGCCATCGTTCCAGGCTTGTCCCCCCCCCCCGCCCGCCGCCGCTGCTTATCCGCCGAGCTGAAAGAAAACGGGGGGGAGCTTCCGGGTACAGTCATGTTGAGAAGCTGGCTTCCATAACCAAGATGATGATCTGGGCTTCAGTGTGAACTCTGAAAAGGCCAGGAGGGGCTGGCCTGGGGCCGGGCTCTCATCTTGCATGAGCTTTCCAAACGCTCTTCTCAGCAGCAGGGGAGCCCCAGACCGCCCGCTTCCCAGAAGCTGCCCGGGAACAGGGCCGGAACTGGACCCCTCCCCCGCTCCGCGTTCATTTTTGAAAGACCTGGCGTTTAGTGAGACGGACAACCACCAGCCCGTCCGCAGGCCTGTGCGTGTCCCCCAAGGCCACCGCCCCGCGGTACGGATAAAAGGAAACAGGCAACACCCCACAATTAAGCGATCAAACCTGGCTTTCGCTCACCTGGTCACGGGGGTCCTAGCTTTTTCTCCACCACTGACTGCGTGTTTCCCTGTGCTTGGAGAAGCCAGGGCCCACGGGCCGACGTCCGATTCGGAGCGCGAGGTCCCCCCAGCGTGTTGGGACCTTCACCTCCCGCAGGGCAGGGCGGATGACGCGGCACCGACCCGTCCCTGGCCCGTGTGGAGCATGGAGCGCCCACCAACCGCCCCCGCGTTTTTCCTGCAGGGCCTGCGCGGCCTCGCCCCCGTGCAGCGTCCTCTCGGCACCAGGCCACCCTCCCGTGGACGTCCAGAGCAGCAACGAGGCAAAGCAGCGTCCATTTCAGGTGAGGCCTAGGTGGCAGCCTCCGAGACCCCCGCCCGCACAGTCGCCCCCCCCAGGCTTGCTCCATAGAGGCCTCTCCCTCTCCCTTGTTTCCTGTCTGAAGCAGGCCCACGACAGAAACACCCCCAGTGCGTCGCTATGGCTAGAAGAATCTTAGAGAGTGGACAGATCACCACCTGCGGCAAGCGCTCTATCTGGGCTTTCTACTCGAGCCCAGCAGTTCGACCTTCCTCGAGTTGCAGATCTGTCACTCAGGAGGAGGTGACTGCCCTGAATCGGGAGAGCTCTCTAGCCCACGTCTTGCTTCTTACATTTTTGCAAATCGACGCCATAAATTAATAAGTAGTGCCCCTCTTCGGTGGTTCAGTCGTAGACGGTATCCAAGCCCTGGAAACGCTTGGTCTTTGAAAAGTCAGAATCATGTTTTCATAATCCATCTGTCATCCACACAGAGGAGGGCGGGGCTCCCCGTGCAGCCCTCAGCCCTCTTGACGTGGAGAATAGAGTCACCTGGACTCAGGGACTCCGGGGGCGCTGGCTCACTTCAGCAGCTTGCTGTGCCTTCCCTGTATAGATGTGGGACTTCCTCAGGGACGTCCCCGAGGCCCCTTTCTGGGGCCAGTCGACCGTCAGGAGGCGGGCCTGGTTGGGGAAAAAGCTGGGTCACCGGGGGCAGGCCCTGAGGGGCTGCTGGGACCCCGTGTCCCTTCCAGTATCCCCCTCCAAGTCCCTGGTGCTGTGAGTTGAGCAGCTCTGTCACAAACACCCTACCCGCCTCCACAGCCCCAGAGGCCACGGCAACCAGCCCTCCTGTGGACTAGTGACCTGACTCTGTCACAACACCCGCCTCCACAGCCCCAGAGGCAACGGCAACCAGCCTCCTGTGGAACTGTCACCTCTGTCACAAACAAAACCCCCCTCCACAGACCCCAGAGGCCACGGCAACACCACAGCCGCCTGTTGACTAGACACCTCTGGTCAACAACACCATTACACCCGCCTCCACAAAGCCCAGAGGCCACGGCCCCAGCCGCCTGTGGACTGTCACCTCTGTCTCAATGAATCACACCCGCCCTCATCACAGCCCAGAGGCCACGGCAACCGAGCCGTCCTGTGGACTGACACCTTCTGTCACACACCAGCCTCCACAGCCCCTGAGGGCCACGGCACCGCATTCCGCCTGTTGACTGACAACCCTTCTGTCACAGTAACCCCCGCCTCCAACATCCCCCGTAGACCAAAGGCACCAGCCGCCTGTGGACTGTCACCTCTGTCACACCAAATCACACCCGCCTCCACTGCCACCAGAGGCCACGGCACCCATCCGTCTGTGGACTGTCACCTCTGTCACACCCCTGCCTCGCACAGGCCCCGAGAGGCCACGGCATCCAGCAGCCTGTGGACTGTCACCTCTGTCACACATGACCCCGCCTGCCCCAGCGCCCAGATGAGCCTACGGCACCAGCCGCCTGGTGGACTGACACCTCTGGTCACACGACACCTCCCGCCTTCCACAGGCCCATAGGCCACGGCAACCAGCCGCCTGTGGACTGTCCACCCTTCTGTCACACCCAACCGCCGCCTCCACAGCCCCATAGGCCACGGCACCAGCCGCCTTGGACTGTCCACCCTCTGTCAACGACAAAACGACCCTCCTCCACCGCCCCAGAGGCCACGGCAACCAGCCGCGCTGTGGACTGACACCCACCCGTCTGTCACAACCCGCCACCCTCCTCCACAGCCCCAAAAGGCCACGGCACCAGCCCGCCTGTGGACTGACGCCTCTGACGCCGTGAGCCCAAACAGGTTGTCTTGCTCCTCATGAGGTGTTTGTCTTGGGTCCTTTTGTCCCCAGCAGTGACCCCTGGCCCAGCACACGGAGCAGCTTGCCTCTAAACTGGTCAAGTGGCCTAGCTGCGCTGCGCCCTCATGCCACGTGCAATTCCCCGGCTTGCCTCCGTTTTGCTCCAGCCTCCCTCATACCCGAAACCTCTGACTACCCGTGCGAACCCGCGGACGTTCTGCCTCAATTGCCTTCTCAAGGTGGCCCTCACCGCGCGTGGCCAGGAGTTTTCTCCCATGCACCCGTCACCTTTAATACACCACTAACCACAGGTCAGCCCACGAAACCTGCCACTTAATGGAGTGATTGCTGTATGTTAGCATTCTGACAACTAGTCCCATGTGAGACCCAACCATCAGGACATACGCCCTCCTTCCCCAGGCTAGGGAATGGGTCCGTGGCCATCATCCCGTAGCAAAGACTTTCCTTCCGGATTTAAGAAAATGGGACGTCAAGAGACCAGTGTGCCTCTACTGCCCCTGAACTCCACGACAACCCCTGGGACTTGTTGGCCGGCTCTCGCAGGAGTAGGACTACAGCCTCTTGTGATGAGCACAGCCACCCTCTTCTGCCCACGCAGCTCCGGCTGCACTCCGGGGAGACCCTCTCTCTTACCTCGCAAGGTGAAGGGAGGGGCTGGGGGCGCTGGAGCTAGGCAACTTGCTAAACATCTTCACCAGCAACCTCCAAAACAGAAACCCCAGTCACATTCGATCCTTTCCAACTTTGATTTCTTACAATCAGAACCATATCTGGGTAAACTCCACCCCCTTGCTTATTGACGCTGAGATGAGCCCTACAAAAAAACCTCGCCAAACTCCAATGGCCAAAGCTGGGGTCCCCCTTGATGTTTGTAGGGCTCGGAACAATGAGAAACGAACCAGCAGACCCTCGATGGGAGCCCAGGTCGGGAAGGTCCCCATGAACTGTCAGAAATGGCTCTTGATACTGTGAACACTCCAGTGCTAGACACACCCCCCCTCGTCCTGGCTGTGCCTCTGTCCCTACAAACTCCTGGAACACGCTGGTCTTCTCACTTGTGCCTCGTGCTGACGGTGTTACGCAACGTCCCTAGGGACGTGTCCTCCACCCCCAGCGGATTTGTTCACAATGTGTTTTGCTTATTATTTTCCCAATAGTTTTGAAAGATACTCCTGTATGTGGTATTGTGTGTGGGTGTGTGAGTGTGTGTGTAAAATGGTTACGCGCACTTAGAACTATTTCTTCCATGTGCATTAAAGGCACAACAGAAAATGTTAGCTGAAGTTCTCCACGCTTCAGAAATCAAGCAATAGTTTTACAAAAACTCAAGACGAGACAGTCTATTTAATATGCATGTTTTTTTCCTTTTTCCATGTTCCTTCATCCTTCCTTACATTCCCAAGATTCCTTCTTCTATTCATATTTCCTGTCGCGAATATTCAAGAACTTCCACCAGCCATTCTGTGAAATCAAGTGTGCTGTTGACAAAATCTGAACAAAAACATTCTCTTACTTTTCCTTCATCCTGCGCATGTACAAAATCTCCCACTAGGACTTTTTGTTTTTGTGGTGCTAGTCATTGAACCCAAGTGCACTCAAACACTGAACAACATCCCCAGCACGTTTTATATTTATTTAGAGACAGGGTTCCTTGCTAAGTTGCTATAGGGCTTTGCTAAGTTTGATGAGGCGGCTTTTAAAGGTCCCTCCGTCGTCCCTGACCGCCTCCCAAGAGCCTCTGGGATGACAGGGGTGTGCCACTGTGCCTGGCTCCCACCTTGACTCTTGAAGGCTACTTTTGCTGGCTATATAATTTGGGGTGGATTGGTTCTTTTTTTTTTTTCAGTCCAACTGAAAAATCTAAGTCCACCTCCTGTTTGTGTGCTGCCCTGGAAGCGGAAACCACTTGGAGCAACGAACCACCTCGCAGGAAAATTCGGAGTCAGGATGAAAATGAAAAAAGGTCTTTTATTCTTCTTCTCTCTCTCAGCTCCAGCAATCACTCCAAATGCTCTAACTCCAACCACCAACTTCTTCTTCTTCCCACACACACTAACCAAGCCTCACCCAGTTATATACATATCGCTTTAACAAGGACATACGTACTTACAGCTCGAGCTTACAGGTGCGTCACGCAGTGGTTCACGGGCCATCACAAAGATTCTTTTGTGGATAATGTATTACTATCAGGTGGAAACTAGAACTCTTTTATGGCTCTCAGCTAACGCAATCTTTAGCTATCTCCTTGATTATAGGCTCCCTTCAATTCCCCCTTTTAGTTTAAAAGAGGGGATGTTCTAGGACGTCCATGTGCAAGAACCGACATTCATACCCGTCCATGGGAGTTCTAGGCTGTCCTGACTCCTGGCTTAGGTTGACATGCCGGCCACATTTAGACTGTCCCGTGCGACTATGCCGAGTCTTAGGGTTTGTCCCCTGTTTCTGGGATCTTACCTTCATAGGCTAACCAGCCATCCAATCGATCCCCCTTCAGGATCGACTGTGTGTTGACTAACAGCCGTCCAATTTTTAGGAGATGCTGCGGCTTTAAGGCTGTAAGCCCTACTGCTCGACGAGCCAAGCTATCCATAGCGTATCAAGTTCTTAAGCGAATCAGCTGCCCTTAGTTTCATCAAGTATACGCACTGATTCCCTTAGACAATACCGCGCAAGGCATTGTCCCGTAATGTCCCAAAATAATGGAAAATCAAAAGGTTCCATAACATATAACACATAAGATTCAGGAGTCCCCATGCATGCAGAGCAGTAGGCCACACTGCTGGTTAGGTTTGTTTGATGGCTTGAGCAGCAGGGATGCTTGCAGCGACCGCAGTCCCCTGCAGTTGTAGCAGCAGCCGCTTCTTTTTTTATGTCTAGGACATTTCCACCGGCAAATCTACAGGAACCCCGCTACCTAAAAACACAAGCCATCCATTTATTAAGGGAAAGGCAAGTGCTAATCCAGCACTGAGATCAAAAGGTTGAGCTGTCAAACTAAAAAAAGAATTATTAGAGTAGAAAATAAAGTTTGATTTCTCAGCTCACATAACTCATTGCTGCTTAAGCTCCCACAAACATAAGCTGGCAAAATATCACATTCAGAAATAATCAAAGATAAACTGAGGGTGTTTACTGCATTAAAGATAAAGAAAAGCTAAAGGCAACTTTGGAAAAATAATTTGTTAGCTGGAATCCTCGAGTCTCCTATATACACAGCAATCCTATAACCTGTTAAAATAATTCAAATTAATCAGCTATTCAACAAATGAAGTTAATAACAAATAAACGTGATCCACTGTCTGAACCCAAAATATCAGGTTATACAACATTAAACATATTCACATGCTGAAAAAGAGAAGGGGGGTTTTTTTTTTTTCCCAGAGACAACTATAAATCAAAATTGATTATCATATAATGTGATTATCTAAATTAAAATATTTCTGAACTTATATTAATATCCTATCTATCTATCTATTGATTATCTAATTAGAATATTTCTAAGCTTAAATTGAATTACCATTATTTGGATCTATATCTACTCGTACTTTTTTTTTAAGCGCTTAATTATTTGTGACGTCACACTAGACCAGACGTCACATATAAACATATATATTTGTGACATCACATTAACATGAAATTTAGACAAATGCACAGACATAAAGACATATATAAAAGAAAAAAAAAAAAAAAATACAAATTGTGTATACAACTGAAGAGAGATCTTCTGTGTCCCGGCCGGGAAGATGAAATTTAAAGTTTGTAAATTTAATGGAGGACTCTTAAGGGAATCACTCCATACCTTCATTTTGGTCCTCTCTGATTTTGTACTTGTTTATTTCAATCTAGACTCCTCAATAACTTCGTCTTGATCTTTTGACTTTTGTACCTGCTTTATCAATCTAGATGGTATCCATATTGGAGAGGATTCGTGCTTTGGAAAAACACAAACAGTATCCTCTCCCCCAAATTAATACTGGGTCTGGACCCTTCCATGTACCTGAGAGAGAACATCCTTCCAGTAAAACCAAAGGTTTATGTTGTTGGGTGTGGGTTCCAGTGTCTATCTCCAGCCGAATGTCCATTACAGAATCTAAAGTTAAGAAATTTAGGGTAAACAGGGCAACTGCCAATCTGTCCTTAGGATTTTTCCAGTTTCCATCTTTTTGCTTTAGTAACATATTTTTTAAGTGTCCGATTTGCTCTTTCAATTATTCCTTGTCCCTGAGGATTATAAAGTGGATACCGGTTTTGTGGATAATATTGAACTTTGTACAAAATTGTTTGAGAAGGTTGTAAGATGTAATATGCAGGGCCATTATCTGTTTAAGCATTTTGGGGATGCCCCAATGCAGCAAAAGCTTGCAGACAATGAGATATAGGTATCTTTAACTTTTTCTCTCCGGAATGTAAAGAAGCAAAAATCATGCCTGAGCAATGTATATATGGTGACATGAATAAATCGTAATTTTCCAAAAACTTGGCTCATGTGTGACATCCATCTGCCACAAATGATTGGGCATACAAACCTCGTGGGTTAACCCCATAATGTGGATTGGGCAAAAGTGTTACACAAGATGGACATTCTTTTACAATTCTACGAGCTTGTTCTTTTGTGATTTTAAATTTTTGTCTTAAGGTAGTGCTGTTAACGTGGAACTGGGAATGAAATAAAGTAGCTTGTTGTACTGTAGTAAATATAAATATTGTTTTAGTGAGGGCATCAGCTTTTTGATTACCTTCATGGAGAGGACCAGGCAGATTAGTGTGAGCTCTTATGTGACCTATAAATATAGGTTCTTACTTTTCGTTGCCATAGGAGATTTTGGATTTGAGAAAACAATTTAAAAGCTGGAGTATGGTGGTGCTATTGGACCTGCTAGCTCCAATTTAGGGACAGCATGTACAATATAGTGGCTGTCTGAAAAAATATTCATAGGCTGTTCTTTAAAATTTTCCAGAGCTATTATTATAGCTTCGAGTTCCACTAATTGAAGCTGATTTTTGATTAGTGATATGAATCATTTTTTCATTTTGAGTGACTACTGCGTGTTGTTGAAGCAGTGTTAGAACCGTTAGAAGGATCCATCTGTAAATACATTAAATGTTTAGAATGGTTGAGTTTTTATTACCTGTGGGAATATGATAGGATGATTGATACTAAAAAGGACAGTAATAGGAGATTTAGGAATATGATTGTCAAGAAAATTTGCAGAAGTAGAGCATCTAGCTATAGCCCAATCATTATCATTGAAGCACAAATATTCAACCTGTGACGATGAATAAGGAGTAATAATAGTAGCGGGATGAATTCCAAATATTTTAGTAGAGGTTTTTTAAGTCCTTGAAGAATAAGTTTAGCCACCATGGAGGTATAAGACTCAATTGTAACTTTTAGGAGAGACAGGCAAATGTATCCATAATATAGGTCCCTGTTGCCAAAATACTCCTGTTGGTGTATATTGTGAAGGAATAATAATCAATATTAGTGGTTGTGATCAAAATCAAATCTATCGCAATGGGATCTTTCAATGGCCTGTTCTACTAATTTTAGAGCTCTCCTGGCCTCAGGAGTTAATGTTCGCAAGGTGAGGATGGATCAGGGTTCCCGAGTGAAGGATGTCAAATAAAGGTTTTAATTGTCCAGTAGTGAGGCTTAGTGTAGGGCGAAAGCCAATTTAATGTCATACCCAATAATTTTTGGAAATCATTGAGGTGGTCAAATGTTTCTTTACTTATTAGAATTTTTGGGGTTTAACAAAAGTATCCATGATTTTAAAGCCTAAATATAGTATAGGTGATCTGCTTTGAACTTTTTTCTTTCTGCTATATATAATCCATATTTTTTAAAATTTTTTGAGATTATTTCACTAAAAAGATATATTAAATAAGATTTGTTGATTAGGGTGAGCTAATAAAACATCGTCCATGTAGTGTAGACACATGAGGTCTTGATATTTGTTTTTTAATGGGCTGTATAGCTCTGTCCACATATAGTTGGCACAGTGTAGGGCTATTTGCCATTCCTGCGGCAAATACTTTCCATTGATATCTTTTATCAGGGCCATTATTATTAATAGAAGGAATTGAAAAAGCAAACCTGGGGGCATCCAAGGATGTAGGGGAATGGAAAAGCAAACAGTCCTTTATATCAAGAGTTATAAGGTAGAATTAGTTTTTTGGAATAGCTACAGGATTAGGAAGTCCAGGTTGGTAGGCCCCATAATTTGCATTGTTTTATTAATTTGTCTTAGATCTTGGTAATAGTCTCCATTTTCCTGATTTTTTCTTAATTACAAATATGGGAGAATTCCAGGGAGAGGTGAAGGCTCTATGTGTCCTGCTTCTAATTGTTCTTTAATTAATTGATGGGCCGCTTGCAATTTTTTCCTTTGGATAGGGGCCACTGAGGGACCCAAACTGGCTTATTAGAGAGCCATGGTATTTTTAAAATTGTTTTCCTCAGTGGCCCCTAGAAAAAATGTACACCTTTGCCTTTTTATTATGATTAGGATTTTTATTCTTAACACCTGCAGGCTTGGTCGCTAGGTGTAGCCCCATTTGATGTAAGATATCTCTTCCCCATCAGGGTAACTGGCAAGCTGTTTAAAACATAAGGTTTGAATGTTCCTGTATGGCCTTCATTGTCTTGCCAATTTAAGATTACAGCACTTTGTGCTGGGGTATTACTGTACGTTCCCAAGCCTCTTAAACTGTTGAGGCTTTCTGCTAGAGGCCAGTGCTTAGGCCACTTGTGTTGTAGATTTATGATGGAAGAGTCAGCTCCTGTATCAATCAGCCCCTCCATCTCTATACCTTGAATTTTTTAATTTGCACATCGGCCTCCGTGAACAGTCCTGAAACCCAGAAAGCCATAGGTCCTGAACCAGTGGAACCGAATGCTCTGCTATTTCTATTTTGTGGCATGCTTTTAAAAGAACTATGGAGACTGGGAATGAGGAGCAGCTGTGCGATTCTGTCTCCTTGAATTTACGGAGATGATACCCCCTGTGTGTACTTAGCATTATTTTAATCTCTCCATTATAATCTGAATCAATAACCCCTGGTATAACATTAAAGCCTAATAAACTTTTGGAACTACGCCCAAGATTAGTCCCACAGTTCCTGAAGGGAGAGGTCCCCATGATTCCCGTAGGAATCAGCTGAACCCCCATTTCAGGTGTCAGGACCATCCGGGCAGTAGAACAGAGATCTAATCCTGCACTTTCCTCTTGTCCCTCTGATAAGGGAGTTAATGGGTAGGAGGGACTGTGACGAGGAATCATTTGAATCTGAGGGCCTTCCTCCTCTAGTGCCTCGTACATTTGTGGGCCCCGGGGCATTGGGCCCCGTGCCCCGTTTTTTGAAATCCTTGATAAATCATTTCCATATATATCATATCTAGAATGGCATTGATTGGCCCAATGTATACCTTTTTTTTGCACCTGGGGCATCGGCCTGGAGCACGGTATGAATTTGATTTTATTACCCTTGGGGATATTGCTTAGCATATCTTGGTTGATTATAATAATTTTGTCTGGAATATCCTGTTCTAGGTTGAAACCTTTGGGAATTTTGAGGGGAGGAATTTTTCATCACTGCAGCAATTACATTGCCTGTGATAACAGCCTCGTTAATGTCTTTGCACAGTCTGATATAAATTGATAAGTCTTTTTTACTTCTCCACGGCCTTATTGCATCCTGGCAATATTTATTAGCATTCTCGTATGCTAATTGGATAACTAGAGGCATAGCTTGCTCGACTTCGCCAAAAACTCTAGATGTTGTTTTTAAGAGTCTATCTACAAAATCAGCGTAAGGTTCGTTAGGCCCTTGTATAACTTTTGATAGGCTGCCTTGCAGATCCCCTGTGCCTGAGATTGTCTTCCAGGCTTTCACAGCTGCAGTGTGTATCTGGGCATACACACCGGGATCGTATTGTAGCTGATTTTGTAGTTCGGCGAACTGACCCTCCCCTGTGAGCATATCTATATTGCGTTGAGGGAAACCTGCTGCAGCATTTCTCTTTGCTATTTCTGAACAAAGTTCCTGGAATTGAGTTTCCAGATTAGGTATTGTCCCCCACTTAGTACCGCTCTGCATAGACTTTTCCAATCTGAGGGGGCTAAGGTTAGGGTGTTAAGTGACTCTATCATACTTAATGTGAACGGAGCTTGAGGCCCATAGGTCATTACCGCCTCTTTAAAATTCTTTATTGTTTTAAAAAGTCTAGGGACTCGTGATATCTTTGTCCCTGTTCATTTTGAAATACTGGCAGTTCTAGGTGTGCTCCTGCGGTCTATGTTGTTCGAGAGCGTATAAGCGCTCAGAAAGGCCGCCATTTTCTACCTCAAGGGCACGTACACTCTGATCAATACCTCTTTATTGTTTCTGTTAGGGATTCTATCCATGAAGAGCAGAGGGCACTAGTGTTCCTCTATTTGACGGTCTTTTCTCTTTTTTAATTTCTTTTTTGTTCTTTTTATTGGAGACTGTGCTCTCCGAATCGCTTTTTGATTCCTCTTCACTACTAGCTTCATAATTCCTAACCGGCTCAGTAGAGGAGACCGTACTTTCATGGTTTGGCTCCTTGTTACTATTATTACTTTCACTAGTATCCTGAGTTTTCAGTTTCTAAGGAGAGTACATACTCCTCAGCTAATTTTATTAAGCTTTCTGATGGCTTTTGCAGATTCTTACTTTTGAATTTTACATTCCTACTCTCCTTGCTGGTCTCCACTGAGTCAGAGGATATGCTTTCTTGTTCACTTTTCTCACTATCCTCTGAGTTCTCAATATCAAAAATTTCATTCATGGCTGCTTTATAAACCGACTTTTTGTTATATTTGCTCCCATCTTTTTAAATTTTCTTTTTCTTACCTTGCCGCCGAATTCCCCGTACAGGGCCACCACCTGTCGCTGCCTGAAGCGGAAGTCGCTTGGAGCACGAACGCCACAGGAAAATTCGGAGGCAGGATGAAAATGAAAAAAGGTCTTTTATTCTTCTTCTCTCTCCAGCTCCAGCAATCACTCCAAATGCTCTAACTCCAACCACCACCTCTCTTCTTCCCCACACACACTAACGAACCTCACCCAGTTATATACATATAGCTTTTAACAAGGACACGTGCTTACAGCTCGAGCTTACAGGTGCGTCACGCAGTGTTCACCGGGCATACAAAGATTCTTTGAATAATGTATTACTATCAGGTGGAAACTAGAACATCTTTTTTATGGCTCTCAGCTAACCGCAATCTTTAGCTATCTCCTTGATTATAGGCTCCTTCACTTTTTTGCCCAAATTTGGGAAGGTCTTTAAGTCATTAACTTGTTTGGAATATTCTATCAGTCCAACTCTTTTTCTGGACCTTTCCCATCACAAATATCAGATCTTTTGATGTAATACCACTAATTCCTGATATCCGATACTCTTATTTTATTTCCAAAACGAAAGTTTTTCTCTATTGTTAGCACTGGATACTTCTTGTTTTGGCTCTGTCTTTATAATTCTCCTGATTCTTCTGTTGCTTTGCATTCTCCTGCTGAACCATCTATAGAAGTTCTCTGACCTCAGTGCACATGTTTTCCAGTTCCCACGATTTCCCCATCAGTGTCTTCCTTGTTTCTCTGTATTTTCAGTTCCTTTGAGATGCCTGTATTTTCGTTTTTGTTGGGAAACAGGCACGAACTGCCCCGTGGAAGCAGCTGCATGCAGAAGTGCTGTTCTTGACTTCTGTGTCCTCGCTGTGGGGTGTCTGTCCATTTTTCCCTTCCTTGTCCTAGCTGAGATTGTCCTGGTTTTTGTGGCAAGAATGAGTGATCACGCCAACTAGTTTTTAAGATATCGTGTTGAAGATTCCTCAACCTCCTTTTACACGTGGGTGTGCAAGGATGTGTGAAACGTGTGCCAGACTCGTGTGTGCGCCCCCTTTCAGGCAGTGGGCCCCCCTCCCCACGACTCTCAGCAGGGTCATCGCTAACGCGGTGGTGAGGCCCGCAGTGAATCCTCACGCTGCAGGTGCGAGTCACCTTCTGCATTACCGGGAGTTGAGTGTGGTCCACTGGGGGCCAGGGCATTGGGTGGCCACTAATGAATAAGAACATCTGTGTCCACCGTAGGGGAAGCTCCAGAGACGGAGCGAGGTCAGCAAGCAGCAGGGACTGTCCACGCCCAGGCCTGCTGGCCTTCCTCGACTGACCCACGTGGAGGGCGGGAGGAGGGACCCAAGGCGAGGGGCTTCATCGACATAGCCGGGCAACGCCGGAGCCGCACCTGCGGCAGGCACTGGGCTCTGCAAGCGTGCGGCCCCGTGCAGAGAACTCCCACGCGTCCCGGGCTGAGGGTCTCAGCTATGCGCGAGATGCAAGGGAAGCAAGCGCCAAATCCATGTCAGGAACCTTCACTGAACCGGGGAGGTGCGAGGGCCTGCGGGACACTCGGGCCACGACCACAACGAGGGGCCCGCCGCATGCAACCTGGGGCCGGAGCACTGAGGCCCTTCCGCGCGGAGGCAAACACCATGCTCCCACCAAAAGCCCCGAGGTGCGATCTCCACAGAAATGGAAAAGACCACTCATGAGCATGCATAGGAACAACAAAGACCCAGGGCAGCCCCATCCACCTTGAGAAAAGCCCCACAGAGCTGGCGGCAACCACGCTTCTCCCCGAGTTTCAGAGGGTACTGTGAAGCAAGTAGCGATCGACGCGAGCAAGGTACTGGCTGAAAGCCCCAAAACAAACAGGCGCGTGGGCCCACGGACCAGAACAGAGCGCCCAGAAGCCATCCTGTGCACACCAAACAAGACCACTCAGGACGACCCGGCTTGCGAGAAGATACAACAGGGACAAATGGAGGTTGGGAAAACCAGGATGTCACACCTTGCAGAACAATTGAGGCTGGACCATCCTGTTGTCCTCTTCACCGTAGACCCAAAGCCTGAGAGCCATGAAAGCCCCAGGGGGTTCGCTCCGTGGCAGCCCTGGTGGAGCCAGGTGGGGTCACTGGCTCGCTTGGGTGACAGTCCCTGGTGGAGCCAGGGTGGGTTCACTCCCTTGGTGACAGTCCCCTGGTGGAGCCAGGTGGGGTTCACTCCTTGGTGACAGTCCTGGGTGAGAGCCAGGGTGGGGTCCTCCTTGGCAGCACCCGGTGGAGCCAGGGGTGGGGGTCACTCCTTGGCAAGTCCTGGTGGAGCCCAGGGTGGGGGTCACGTCCTTGGTGACCAGTCCTGGTGGACCATGGTGGGGTCACTCCTTGGCAGATCCCCTGGTGGAGCCAGGGTGAGGGACACTCCTTGGTGACAGCCCCGTGGAGCCAGGGGGGTTCCTCCTGGGCGACGCGCAGGCCGGCTTGGGCTGCGGGAGGCGCAGCTGCGGGCTCCAGCAATGCTGTGTGCTGAGACCGCGTGTTCCCGCTAGCCGCAGGCACCTCAGGTGCAGGGGACCCACGGTGTCCCCACCCAAAGCATCCGTTAGGCCGATCGCACCTTAAAATAGGGCGCGCAGCTTACCACAGCGAAAAGCCTGGCATCTCAGTTGTTCGGCGTTGACTCGTGCCACCAGTCACGCGGTAGGGCAGGCGAGAAGTGGGCGGGAGACAGGTCAGCAGAGGGCACGGTGCGGCAAGGCAGGCGGTGCGCAGCCTCAGAGGAGGAGGCCACTCACCCGGGCTCACGGGGACAAGCGTGGCGCCTCTTCCCTGCCAGGCCGCGGCTGCTCAGAGCCCTCCAAGGCCCGCCTCCTCCACCCGTAGCGTGGAGAACCCCTGCGCCCCAGCACGGGCCTGGTGCCACCCAGAGCTGGCGAGATCTTCCAAGATGGGGAATTATTTCTGGGGCAGAATCTAGTGGACAGTGGCTGTGCAACAGCCCAGTGTAAAAAAATTCTTCTGCCCCCACCCCCCCCCCCTAAAAAGAGAGAAAAGATAATGTCCCCCCCCCCAATAGTTTAAAAAAAGACAGGACTTTCCCTGGTGGCGAACCACCGCTCACACGCCTGTGACCAGCAGCAGGAGTTGCGTGTTAGACACGACCGCCGCCCCTGGGGCCCATGCTGGTTTTGTGCATAGGGACTGGACGTGCCCCTTAAGACAGCGAAACGCAGCGTGAGCAAAGCCGGGTGAGGCTCCTGCCTTCTTCTGAGCCCTCTTCCTCGTGCGCGTTGTGGGGTGAACGTCCGCTCCCTCTCACATGGCCGCGCGGGGGTGGAGTGCCAGGAAGGAGGCGCATGCACGTGGCGCCGTCACCAGAGTGCAGCGAGCGCCCCGTCAAGCACTGGTGTGGTGGCCTCCCAGGTCCTCTGTTGGCAAGTTGTCCTGCTCTTTTTCCCTTCTCGTAACCACCTCAAACTACTCAGACCTCCGTTCATCTTACAAAAAATGTAGACACCTAAGTCTCACGGGCACCACGAGGAGCTTGCCAGTGTCAGGTACCGAGAGAGCAGCTTGTGTGGGAACCGGCCCCGCTGTGGGCCCACTGACAGTGCTACCCCACCCCACGCTCTGGGCGCACCAACGCAGCGCTGGGCCCCCGCGACAACCCCGGTGCCTGTGGATGGCTGGGGTTTGACCGGACCTCGTCTCCCGACAGACGGGAAATACGAGAGTCCGCCAAGGATCCACGAGGCTGGGCTCTCCCGGCGTGGAGAGTGTTCTGGAAGGTCAAGGTGTGTCCCAGCTTCTCCTGCCACGGCCAAGCAGGCCTCCCGAGCTGTAGACAGACTCTCTCGAGCCAAGGGACGTCCAGCCAGCCAAGTGGTGCGCCCTGTGGCCTGGCCCCCACCCTCTGCGATCTCGACTGGCAAACCCCACTACTTTTCTGGAACGTGGCCCCAAAGCACCCAGCCACCCCCGGGGATGTCCCCTTACTGGGGGAATCGTCTCCGTGAGGTGGCCGGGAGCAACGGGCAGATGTCCCTGGCTTCAGGGCCTGTTCGGAGTTCCGCATCAAGGAAGAACGGGGCTTCTCCCTGCAGAAGGCCTTGCCCATGCCCGCCCTGCCCGCGTGTGGGGTCACGACTTCTCCCACTCCCAACGCCTGTTTCCTGGGCTTTATGCCTGGAGTCTCTTTAGCTCGGCAACAAAAATCAACTAGCCGACGATGTCTCACGTGACACAGCAGTCACCTGCTGGTCAGAGACAGAGCTTCACCGCGCCTCTGTCTGGCATAGAGCTACCCGCGAAGTCGGGGACCATGTCCCGCAGACCCAGGGCCAGGCCCTCTCTGTGGCTCCTCCGCAGCACTGCAAGCGCGAGCAACCACGTTCTTTCTTTGTTCTTTCCGTCACACAGAGGGGGACGCTTTAAGAAAACCGCTGCTGGGCTTTCGGCCCCCGTGGGGACCCAGTGGTGTGGGCCGCTCCTGCCCGCGCACTGTTCGGGCCACAGCGTCTCCTGCACCCTCTCTTCTCTGGGCGTATGGAGCGACATTTGATGGTGACCGCTCACGAGCTACCCCTGACTCCCTGGTGACCCTGGCGTCCCCAGTGGAATAGCAACAAGTTCAGACAGACCCTTTGAGCGTTTGCATTGTTCCTCGTTAGTGTGGCTATAATTGTGCCCTGACGGTGGTTCAGTGTGAACCCTGCTCACGAGTACTTCCGTGTCCATCCCCGGGGTCATTTCTCCCTCTCCTGCCTGCCTCCTATCTCCTGGTCCCTCCCCCTCTTCTACTCCTAGCTGGTTGGTGGCCTTTGCCTTCTTGTATTTATAGCCTGGCTTTAAGTGGTGCACTATTTAATACCCAGAACCAGTAGGAATTCCTTGTGATGCTCCGTCTGTGCAACGACCTAGAATACTGGGGACCTGCCTCTGCAGCCTTCCCACCCCCTGGCCTCCTGGAGTCCTCCCTCTGCCCCACGTGCTCCCCTCCATTCCCACAGATTCCCCCTTTTTCATTCAGACTCCCAGTATTTCCCACATATGAGCAAAAACATTTAGCCTTGACTTTCTGAGCCACAGAATAGAAATAAAATTCTTTGTCAGCTACTCTTCTGACAGAGGATCAATTTCCATAGGAATCTGAAAGAAACTCAAAAACTTCATGCAAAAACAACAACAACAACAACAACAATCAATGGTCAAATGATCTCCAATAGATGTTCTCAGAAGGAGTAATGCAAATGGCAATCACTATACGAAAAACGTTCACATGTCTAGCCAGGGAATAGGCAAATCGAAGCTTTGTGGAGATTTCACCCCACCTCGGTTAGAGCAGAAGCAGCAGCAAGAATATGACATGATCATGAGTGCTGCAAAAAACGTGGGGAGAAGGGAACACAGTAATTGTGATGGGACCACTTTGGAAAGCAGTGTTCTTGACGATTGCTCAAAAACTAGGAATGGAACCCACCACACGACGGCTGTCTCATCCCTATGTCTATCCGTTAAGAGTTGAGATCAGTATGCTGCGGTGTTACTGTGCTCCAGCTGTCGACAGCAGCGCGGCTCCCCACAGCCAGGTTGTGAAAAACCAGACCAGTGGGGCTGCCCGCGACGCTGGATGAGAAATGTGGATGGGGACATACACCGTGGGGGTATTCTCAGCCACAAAAGAATGAAATCGTGCACTAGCTGGTAAGTGGATGGAAGCTGCTGGAGGGGAGCAGAACACTAAGTGAAGTTCTGGAGACCCTTAGAGGGCTGGTGGCACGTGCCTGCTGGGGATGGGACCTGGGGCACCTTCTTTGACACCTCGTCATAGGAGCTCTGTGAGACCCTGCCCTGCTTTCATGGGGGAGCCAGCTTTGGACTGGTTCCGGAACGCCTGAGGTTAAGAGTCAGGACATACGCGACGGGGTTGGCTTTGCTCCTTCAGTCCATCAACGGTGAGCACCGCTGGGCTTGGCTGTGTGGGCTGAAGGAGGAAGCACGCCTGGAGTCACTGCTGGACGCCTCGTGAGTCACTCGTTGCTTACGCTGCTCCCGTGAAGCCCGCTTGTTGGCAGGGTCTGGAGCAGAGCGGCTTGGCCAACGCGGGCGGGCGGCGGGATTGCAGCCTGAGGCACAGGCCCGCCCCTCCTCCCCAGCCAGCTCTGATGGCCAGGTCCTACAACAGCGTGTCCTCACGTAGGGAAACCCATGGCCCGCCTGGTTCAGCCGACCCGCGTCGGTCCTCAGGAGGGGCCTGCCCGAGCCACTGCGACCTGTCCTGTTCCGGCTGGTGGCAAGTCTGGACCTCTTCCCGTCAGGTCCGGTCTGCAGCCAGAGAAAACAAACGCTCCCCCTCCTCCTGGAGAGTGCCCAAGCACTCCGAGGCCCTCGCCTGTGTCCATCCTCCAGGTAAACAGGCTCGCTCGCTTCTGCCACATCGGCGGCCTGGCCTTTGCCCTGGGCTAGGCCTGGTCCTTTGCGGGCTTCTCTGACAGGCTGTGTCCACCCACGCCACCAGTGAAGTCAGAAAAGGGATTGTTTTTGAATAGAACAGCATCACTGGGTTGCTGGGGCAGCAGGGCCCCGGTTTCACGGTCGGTCGGCAGGGCAGGAGGCCCTTGTCAGAGATGCGTGGTCGCTGGCCGCACGCCTGCTCTGTGGTGGGCGTGACACTGGCGCCTGGCCTGCACCGTCTATAGGGTCCCAGAGAGGCTCCACAAGCCTGAGGCCTCCTATCCAGAGGGCAGAGGGCAGCAGTTTGGAAGAGGTATGCAGGTGGCTTCGAGGGACACGCTGCTCTTTCTCGAGCTGTGGCCTCCGGGAAGGCACACACCTCACCTGTCCCTCTGGGTTCACAGAGGGGAGACCCCACTCACAGACCCAGAGAAAACCATTTAAGATCTGTTCTCATAGCATCTTTAGGGGCGGGAAAGATATTCTGCGGGAACTTGTTTGCAGCGATTCTGGAACACAAGGCCACACAGAGCGCTTCGATTTAGGGTGGCTGCGTCCACGGGGTGAAGGGACCGGCCAGCAGCAGGCCTGCTTGTGCTGCCCCTGGCGCTGCCTGTCTCTCCCTTTTGGTTTTAGGAGCCCCACATGATGTCCAGACCCAAGTTCAGAGGGCTTCCAGGCGGGAGGTTATTTTTTTGAAGTTTAATGTCTTGGAACATTTTGTTCCGGAATTTGTTATTTTTAAGCACACATTGTGATTTAATGGCTTTGGGGACTTGAGTTCTGTTGGTGACGTTGAGAGCGGAGGGAATGCGTGTTTAATTTTTTTCATCATTAAAACATGTTTCATCTCAGAATAAATAGATTGCACATTTTAGAAACCCCACGGGACTCGCTGAGAAGAACACGGATGTCATGAGAACGCCCGCCTGGGCGAGGGACTCTGCTGAGGAGGCCAGCAGTCGGGTCGAAAGCTTTGTGGACTCCGCTAGGCCTCCACCTGTCCCGGCCTTCAGTTCCTCCCTCGCTGGTCGCTTAGGGATTCTATATGCTTGGTGCAGATCTGGGACTCACCCTGGGCACCTGTGTACCCTGTGGACACTGGGTGGCTCCACACAGCTGCAGGGAGCGCGTTCCCGAATCGTGTGGAGCCCGAGGCTGGAGATGGCAGATGAGGAGAGCAGAGACGCGGCCCTGCGCGGCCCTTGAGTCAAAAGGCTTCGGTCTCACGGCACAGAGCAGGGGCTGGTCCCCCCTTTCAGTTTCCATACTGTCTCTACAGAGACCCAGTTTGCTGAACAGAGACCTTGAGCAACCAGGAGTTGAACCACTGGCCCACATTGGTCGAGAGCTGCCCAAATCTCCTCTGGGCCAGGTGTGCCCAGGGGACTGGACCTCACAACCTTGATTCACCTGCGGCCCGCAGCACCACGCACAGCCCTGGCGGGAGGCACAGGGAAGGAGACTATGATTTCAGTGTGATCAACATGAACGAATACATGGCGCAAGGAACGGGTTGGAGAGACGACAGGGACAGTTCCCTCAAGCTGCTCAGTCACCAGCAAAAGCTCATGTGGCGACGCCACAGCTTTCTAGTCTTGGGCACAGAACTCCTCAGCCAGGTGGCTTATTATTCCACCATGGGCAGGAGATCCAAAAAAAATGGTGGATTCCAGTAGATGGAGGGCCGTGCGGCTGAATGTGAGCCTGCGCACAGATCTTCAGGCGTGAACGCCGCCCTTGGAGCAGCACACATGCCACGCACGGAGGCCTGTTTTCAGAAGAACCCGTGCAGGGAGTGCCGGGACTTTATAGTCGGGCGTGATGCTACGACAAACTGTGAGGACGAGTGTGTTTGTTGGCAGGACTCTGCTGTGGGAACGGGGGGGCGTCCCTGGCCCCGGCGGGCCAGGTGCGCGGCCATGGTAACGGAGCAGTGTGAGAGCTGTCCGGGCTTCCAAGGGAGTTTAAAAGCCCTGCGGTTCGGAGTTCCTGAATAAAAGAGCTTTCATTTCCAGGTCCGCTCGCCATGCTGGGCCAAGCGGGGACCACCTAAGTCTGCCCCAAGCAACGGGAGGCAGGTCCTCGTCTCACCGTCCTCCCGACGCGCCTCGCGCACTTCAGAGCCCGGCTGGAATGACTGCCTTCTCTCAAGCTCTGACCCCCGTAAAGTTTAAGTGCTGCTAAGGGATATCTTTAAAACGCTGGCTTACTTGTTTCAAACCAGTTCCTGCTCACGGATGGGCTTTAGAAACTGTTTTGAAATGAGGGCGGTGTGTGTGGGCGGGGGGGGGAGCAGGAGAGCTTCTGCAGTGTCACCACGCCATCCCCCCAACCGCACTCATGCCCCAGGTGCACGCACACCACCTAGGTGCATGCACTCCCCCCACCGATTCACAACACCCCACTTCAATCACCCCCACTGGCACTCACCCCCCACTGCATTCACGCCCCAGGAGCATGCACACCCCCAGGGGCCATGCACACTCCCCACCGCAATTCACGCCCCCCGGGTGCATGCACACCCCCAGGTCATGCACACCTCCACCACATTCAACACCCCCGGGGTGCATGCACTCCCCACCGCACTTCACATCCCCCAGGTGCATGCACACCCCCAGGTGGCATGCACTCCCTCCACCGCATTTCACGCCCCCCAGGTGCATTGCACACCCCCAGGTGCATGCACATACCCTCCGCATTCAGCCCCCCAGTGCATGCCTCACCCCCAGTGCATTGCACACCCCCCACTCCACTCCCCCCCACTGCACTTCATCCCTCCACCAACATTATGCTCTGCTCACCCCTCTCCCAGCCTGCCCTTTTCCATGTGGCTCTGGGTTCCTCACCATGGCGTGGGGTACAGTGAGTCCCTCTTGAATCCCGGGGGCACACATTCTAAGTACCCGTGGGGGGTCTGCACTGAAGCCACAGGCAGGCCTGAACCCTCGTGCGCCCGGGAGCACTCAACTAGGGATTGCGCCGTATAGCTCACTCCTACAGAGAAGTCAGTGGACAGCATTGAGGACAACAGGGAGCAATTGGAGCAGGACACTGTGTGGAAGCCCGAGGACGTTGGTTCTTGTCTCCATACCTCACTGTGCTGCAGTCTTAGTCATCCTCAGGAACAGGGCCCTGTTTTCCTTATTGAGTCAGGAAGCTCACTTGTACTCAAAGGCGCCCTCGGGCTCCTGAGCTTAGGGGGCGTGTCCTGTGTGCCCCTGGCCCAGGGCTGGGTTGTGGCAGCGTGTGTGGAAATAGCAGCCCAGAGGAGCAGGCCGGAGCCAGCCAGGCGACCGCCCTCCGCGGCCTGCACCACGCGGCGGCTGGCTGTGGGGAGCCTGAGGGCAAGGCCCACCGCGGCTGCCCTACCCAGAGGAGGCCGAGCCTCGCACAGCGACAGGTGGCATCTGGGTCTTCACATGGGTCTGCTGTGGCGGGGTGAGAGTGGGCAAGGGGGAGGGACGTGTGGTCCCGCGGTTGTTTATGGGTCGCCTTGGTGGCCCAGCAGGCCCCACTGGGGTCTGCTGCCTGTGGAGCTGCCACGTGTGGCGTCGGAAGCTCCCGGCCCACGGGCTGCAGGGCCTGCCTCCAGCCCGTGCCGCTCCTGGAGGTGCGCATGGTATTGTGGGGGCGTTGCGGGCTGTGCCTCTCACGGGGCCATCGGGGCCGGACCTTCTTCCCTGGCTCCCCGGCCCACGAGAGGCAGCCGCTCTGCTCCGTGCGCTCCTGCCGCCATGTTCTGCCTGCCCACAGCTTCAATGCAATGGAGCCGGCCACACGGGCTGGTCCTCTGAGGACCACGAGCCAAACAGACCTTTCCTTCTCTAAGGTTGGGTGATTATTCTCAGGTAATTTGTACTGCAGTGGAAGCTGGCTAACACACCCTTTATCTCCATTTCCGAGTGGGAAACTGAGTCTTGCAAGTGAAAAGCTTGAACATCTCCCCTCGAGAGGCAGGAGCGGGCGTCCTCGGCTGAGCGAACCTGAGAGGTCTCAGCCGCCACGATGGCACACACGAGCGGGCACAGGCAGCACGAAGAGCGTGCGGTGCGGGCAGCACGTAGAAGCGTGCGGGGCGGCAGCAGGAGAGGAGCGTGCGGTCGGCAGCACGTAGAGGAGCGGGCGGGGCGGGGGCGGGCAGACACTTAAGGAGCGTGCCGGGGCGGGCAGCACGAGAGGACGTGCGGGGCGGGCAGCAGTGAGAGACAGCGTGCGGGCGGGCAGCACGTAGAGGAGCGTTGCGTGGGCGGTGCAGCTCGTAGAGGAGCGTGCGGGGCGGGCAGCACGTGAGATCGTGCGGGGCGGGCAGCCGTAGAGAGCGTGCGGGGCGGGCAGGCACGTAAGGAGCGTGCGGGGCGGGCAGCAGAGAGGAGCGTGCGGGGGCGGGCAGCAGGAGAGGAGCGTGCTGGGCGGGCAGCAGGAGAGGAGCGGGCGGAGCGGGCAGAGCACGTAGAAAGGAGCGTGCCGGGGCGGGCAGACCCGTGAGGAGCGTGCGGGGGCGCAGGCATGAGAGGAGCGTGCGGGGCGGCAGCAGGAAGGAGCGGCGGGGGCGGGCAGCACTAGAGAGCTGGCGGGTCCGGGCACACGTGAGAGCGTGCGGGGCGGGCAGCAGTAGTAGGAGCGTGCGGGGGCGGGCCAGCACGTAAGGGAGCGTGCGGAGGCGGCATCACGTAGAGGAGCGTGGGCGGGGCTGCAGCAGGAGAGGAGCGTCGGGCGGGCAGCACGGGTGAGAGCGTGCGGGGCGGCAAGCACCGTAGAGGAGCGTGGGGGCGGGCAGCACGTAGAGGAGCGTGCGGGCGGGCAAGCAACGTAGAGGAGCGGTTTGGTGCGTGGGCGGGCAGCACTGAGGAGCGTGCGGGGCGTGCCCCAAAGCACGTAGAGATCGTGCGGGGGCGGGCCAGCAGGAGAGGGACGTGCGGGCGGCAGCCACGTATAGGAGCGTTGCGGGCGGAAGCACGTTAGGAGCGTGCTGGGGCGGGCTAGCAACAGAGGATGCGTGCGGCGGGCAGCACGGAGGAGCGTGCGGGGGCGGGCAGCACGTGAGAGGACTTGCGGGGCGGGCAGCACGATAGGAGCGTGCGGGGCGGGCAGCACGTAGAGGAGCGTGCGGGGCGTGCTCACGTGAGTGGCGTGCGGGGCGGCAGAGCGGCGGGCCGGGCAGCACGAAGGAGCGTGCGGGCGGGCAGCACGAGAGGCCGCGTGGCGGGGCGGGCAGCACGATAGCCCGCGTGTGCAGCAGACACCACTGGGAGCACGCACTGAACCCACGTCATTCCCCACACGCCTTAGAGCCTCTCAGAGTTTCCTTGCAACCCTGAGAAGCGTAAACCACACCTGCATGCCCCGCAGGCTACAAAAAACAAAAAAAAAAAAAAAAATAAAAAAACCAAAAACAAAAACAACAAAAACAAAAACAAAAAAAAAAACAAAAAATAAAACCCAAGAGAACAACACAATAACAGGAAACATGCAGTGGCCCAGAGCTGGAACCCTGAGGTGAACGTCAGGGCTCAGATCAGATCCAGAACTTTTGCACTCACTGGGAGGCCAAGCAGGGGCCTTGTGGCGCCTGGCATCTCTGGCCTCTGTCACCCTTCATGCCGCACCGCGGTACCATCTGCACAAAAGCCACGAGACTGTCCACGCTCAAGGTCAGAAGTGCCGTACGGGGCGTGCTAGAGAGCAGCACTCTCCTTGCAGATTGCCGTGGACCAACCAGAATTGTCGCCCCGTGTGTGTGCACGTGTGTGACCACGTGCTGACGGTGTAGTTGTGGCAGCAAATGAGGCAGGTGGACGGGCACCATCGTGGCCTCGCGTGTTGCAGATAAAAGAAGACTGAGGCTGGAGGCTCAGCCTCGTGCCCAGCCTCGCTCGTCGCCCAGCCTCGCTCGTCGG